>JAOVYX010001130.1:0-12924 GCA_035668315.1 Drosera spatulata | reverse complement strand
CAAGCAAAATGAATAAATGGCTTGCAAGCTAAGAGGGCGACTGAAGTCTAGGTCGTCTCGATGTACCTGGTCTTGTTTATGATGAAGGATAAGGTTTTAATTTATTGTATGTCAAGTTGCCCCAAAATTAATTATGCAAGAGTGCTTGTTCTTGGAGACGATTGGCAACGAAACAATCTCTCTTTTTATCTGCGATTTAGTTAAGATTGAACATAACTCGTCTATCTGCCAATGTAATTGTAATAGACCTAAATTAGATGGGATAATGGCCAAGGTGATGATTGGGCGTTAAGGATACTAATACCGAACTTCTTTAGACATTTGACAAGCATCAAATGACTTGTATACATCACCAAGAGTAAAAGTGTGTCAATGTTGTTCGCCTTTTTCGATGAACAGAAGTGATGATATGTTCGCCTTTTTCGGTAAAAACTTATTGTGATTTGTACGATGATCGTTTTAGCAATTTGGATCCCATAGGAATGTGCTTGGCTACAGGAGTAGGTCATAAAGTTTCAAAAAAAAATACAACAGATTTACTTGTCATATATATTGATATAAAGTTTGACACACTTATAAAAACAATCAAACCTAATTCTTTTTTGTAAATTAGGTGACCTGATCCACTAGCAAATGTCATGTATCATGCCATATCCTGCAGGTCAAGGGTGATTATCTCATATTCATAAGTTCACATATCATGACTATATCGATATAGTCGCATATATATGGGATTTTCATAAATTATTCTTCATGTTAGTATTCAAATTACAATATGTTTTTTTGAATGTTCCATTCAAATTACAACATTTTCATTTTAACAACTTTTTTTCAACAAAAATACCAAAATATCCCTATTTTATATCACATAAACTCATCAATCACCATTTCTCTTTCTTCTTTTCCTCACTCTTTTATCTCACACATTCTCAATGATAAAGTTATCATTTCTTAATAATTCAACACACATAAATTATCGTGACGGATCATACCGTTGTAATTTGGGAAAATTTACCTAAAACTACAAAGAGATGAAAAAAATATCAAACGAATACAAACGGAATTTTAATTCCAAAAACATACAATTGGAGCCCAAAACCCACGCGCACAATTTTCACCTGTCAAAACCCACGACGCTCTCTATTCCGCCTCATCATCTTCTTCGGACGCTCTGGGAATTGATTCTACCTGTCAATTTCAACCTCCTAATCACGATACAAAAAATTTCACCGAATAATTTCAATAACAATTTGTTGTGAATTTTCTACGAATTCAATTTGGTGTGAGGCGCTCTGCAAATTTGATATAACAAAAATTTCAAAAGATATGATTTTAACTATCAATTTGAAGATTTGACGAAATAGCTTACCAAGGCTGCTCTGATTAATGATTTCATGAATGGAGTTTCGTTCGAATCATTTTCTCTCAGATTTTTGAGTACATGCGATGCATTCAACAAATTAATGTTTTTTTTTATTCGAAAAGATATGATTATAAATAACAATAAACTTACAAACCCTAAAAACATGAATAAAATATCAAATCTTGTGTGGTTGTGATATATTATTATTTGTTAGGGTTTGAAACATAAATTCACACTGTTAAATAATTATCAGGCGCTCTATTTAAAATTAAATAGACGCTCTGTTTTTAATTAAACAGACGCTCCATTTGAACCTGAACAAGCGCTCTTTTTAAAAATGAACAGACGCACTGTTTAAAAATGAACAAGCACTCTGTTTAAAAATGAACAGGCGCTCTATGTATTTTTAAAACAGAACGTCTGTTAAGAAATAAACAGAGTGTCTGTTTAAAAATAAACAAAGCGTCTGTATAATTTTAAATAGGGGCTCTGGGTAATTTCAAATAGCGCTCTGAATTAAACAAGCACTCTGTTTATAAACTTGACATTATTATCAAATGTGCTACAAGAACAATGGCAGGACAATACAGGAGTAATTTAGAAAACTTGGTGAAAATTCTCACATGTCCAAAAGAAGGAATGACAGTTACGGATCAACCAAGATTGTATTTCATAAAGACATCCTTTTGGAATCTGATAAAGGCATTTCACGAAGAAAGGGTGACGATTGGGAATTCGAGGAAAAACTATCTTTGCATACATCAGATTGTGATAGGTTACAACAGAATGGAAAGATCCTTCATCTTTGACAACCATTTTTTAACTATCAACGAAATGAACATGAAACCAATTTTTTGAATAGTTGATGACAATATTGACATGGATCAGGACGGGTTGATGGAAACAATCAATGACTCTGAATTCCTTGACAGGTGTTTTAAGGATCAAAAAAAGGAAAGTAGAGCACAGAGGGAATTGACAACAACGAAAATCAAAGATGCTTTGATTGAAGCTTCATATAAAACAGAAGTGTCAGATTATGAGGACACAGCACGACTCCTCGTGCTCTATATGTTGAATACTCTGTTTGTGAGCATTTCCAAGACTTCGTTGAACACGACCTACTGTAATTTTGTGGCCGACATGGAAAAAATGCGTCATTATAAGTGGACGTCCCACTTTTTCCAAAAATTGATTGGATCATTGGATGATAACTGCTCTATTCCGAAAAAAGTGACACGATGTGTGATGTTAATCCCTATAAGTATTTCAGACGATACAAACTGATTTTTTATAGTCATTCATTCCGACACAATGTGTTTCCAATAGACGCTCTGTATTATAGATTAACATATAATCATTTAAATAATGATACTTAATTGTTTTAATTATGAGTACTGCTAATTAGAAAGGACACAATTAAATAGCCGTTCTGTATTTAAAACATATACGCTCTGACGCTCTCTTTTTAATACACAGGCGCTCTGGCGCTCTGTGTTTTACATAGACGCTTTGTTTTGTAGATTATCATATATTAATTAAAAAATGATTGTTAATTCTTTTAAATGTCAGTACTGATTTCTGGAAAGGACCGAAGTCGTAACCATCATCACATGTTTATGAAGGTTGCAGCATGCCAAGATGTGCAAGGTGGAATCTCAGAGACATGCCGAAAGATATCGATGCCTCCTTAAAAAAATTCGAAATAAAATATTTAAAATTTATCAAAAATGTCTGGAACAATTTTTAATCGTATCGTTTGTAGATTATCATATAATCAATTAAAAAATGATTGTTAATTCTTTTAATAGTCAGTATTGACTTTTGGAAAGGACCGAACTCGTACAACAATCATCACATGTTTATCAAGGTTGCAGCATGCCAAGATGTGTAAGGTGGAATCTCAGAGACATGCCGAAAGACATCGATGCCTCCTTCAAAAAATTCGATATGAATAAGGTAAATAAAATATTTAAAATTTATCAAAAATGTCTGGAACAATACAATTAAATAATATGATCTTAAATTATTTCAGATAATTTTTGATAGATTACGTTCAACCAAAATGGAAAAGACTTTGTACGGCATGCCACCAGAATACGATCAAACAGATGATGATTCCTGCAATAGAACACCAACTAAAGGCCCCAATGTGGCTGATTTTGAGTTAGGCAAGGAGCTGCCATTCAAATTCAACTGAGGCAATAGAGGACGACAAAGAAATACAAAAAAAAAAAGATGAAGAAGCTACCTCTGATGATGTGTTGATAAAACACATCAAGTCGGGAAAATGGAATTGCTACACAAAGAACTAACCGAGGTAAAAACACAAAACCTCGCTCTAACAAAGAGATGGGAGGAGGAAAAGAGCATTTGAATTAATGATAATCATGCTGTGAATTCCATTTATTTCCCTTCTTTTTCATATTAAACAACTCTACTTTGCATTTACATCATGAAAATAATATATTTTCTAAAACAGAGTGCCTATTATAAACAAAACAGAGCGTCAGTGTTGTAATATAACAGAGCGCCTCTTTGAAGAAAACAGAGCACCTGTTATAATGTTTGTATTTGTGTTAAAGAATATGAAATAGATATTAAACTAACTAAGCAATTATCATTTTAGTGACATGATTTGTATAACAAATAACGGGATCAGAGGTGATGCGTACGTTGATTATGACGATGTCAGTCATATTGCAAACGATGGACCATTGTCCAATACTACGATCAACGCTTATGTCACAATGATGTTACAAAAAGCAAAATACAAAGAACAAATTATCCTCTACACTACAGAATGTTGGGTAAGTTATTTAATATTATTCATATTGGATTACTTTTTTATTTTAGTATGACATTACTCACTTCTTCTATTATATTTAATGCAGTATTTTATTACACAACAAAATAAAGACGTAGTCGAAAAATGGATAAAGGAGAAGATGATTCAACAAAGGACACAACATTGGCACCTGTTCCCGATGAACTCAATTGGAGGATCATCAAAGGGTTCAACGGCTTTTCATTGCACTCTATTAGCATTCGACAGTGAGAGTAATAGTTGAGTTCATCACAATTTGAAAACAACAAAAGCGCCGTATGCGAGAGATGCTCAAATATTGATAAGAACAAATATGTCCAACGATTTGTTTTTTAAAAGTTTTTCAAAAAAATAAAAATCTTAACAATATTTTCAACACGATGTAGGTGGATTATGTGCACAGTTACCTTCAACCGATGAAAGCTGGAACTCAAGTAAATGAGAACCCTAAAGTGATTATCAATAAAAATGCGTCTTTACAGCAAAACGTGGACTGTGGTGTCTACGTCTGCTATTGGATCGAATTGATGACAAACGGGGAAGAAACACCGAAGTCCACAACACTAGAAGAAATCCGGATGTTCGGAGCAAAAATGTTATCGACGTTGATAGAGGGATATCAGTTAAAAACAATGTGACGGGTTTTTCATCTTATTGTGCTATTTGATGTTTTGTGAATGATTTGGCTTATATATTGCTCAATTCAATGAAATATATGAGATCGATTGTCCTTATGTGTCTTATTTTGTGTTTTCTTTTCTGATGTTTATATCCTTTGAAGGAGCTCTGTATCAAATACAGAAGACGCCCTGTGTTTTGAACTGTCGCTCTGTGGCTGACAGTTTCAACAAGCGCTCTGAATTTTGTACTACCGCTTTGTCACAGTTACAATAGGCGCTCTGTTTTGTTAAAAATTTGACACAAACATGAAAAATACAGAACGCTCTGTTTTAAATACACAGCGCCCCTAACGAAAACATAAAAAGATAACATTAAAATGATTAATTAAAAAAATACAATTGATGGTTTAAAACTTACAGAAATTGAAAAATAAATATATGTATCGATCATGGTATAGCCTCACGACAAATTGTCCGATTATGATGGCCAAATTTGTGGCACCTTGAACACTTCAAAGCCCTTCTCATCTCGCCACTGGACAAAATACGATATTTTTTGGGCCTTCTAAGTAAACATCCCACTGATGGTGGAAGAATTTCAATAGGTAACTCAGATGCAATTTGATCAACTAAAGCAGACGGAATAGGATATATGAGTAACTCATAGCTTCTTCGGTTTTTCCTTCAAAAAATAAGGATCGATCAACTCTTTTAACGGTAAAGAATACTTTCCAATAACACATGCTGCATGAAGACATGAAAAACCATTGGCCTGTTACATTCGACACGAGCAAGTCCTTTCTCTGATATTTACCAAAGTTGTTGGGTCCGTAATCACCTCACAAATCATCTCCGAAGATTTATTCATTGAGAAAGTACGAGAGTTCTTGAATAATTCATTCAAAGTGGCTGACATCCTAGGACATAACAAGCCATTCCATTCATCCGTTTCTTTCCGAGGAATATTGAACCACTCCATTAATTTGATGCGAATATGATCCACCATCTGAGTGATACGAAGTTCCCTTGTGCCCAAAAGCCAAGTATTAAAAGACTCCGTAGCATTAGTCATCATCTCCCCATATCGACAACCGACAGAAAAACTTATCGCCCACCTATCATAAGGCATCAAAGAATCCAAAAACTCGAATACTAACTTTTCTCCTTTTTTCTGAAATTTAGTAAGCGAATGATAAAAATCAGTGATAGTTGCTGCTTTAGCACATTTGTCAAAGAGACCAATAATATAATCCTTGTAAGATGCTGGTATATTAATTCCTCGGTATCTTACTTTCAGATTATCTTTGAGGTGGCGGAGACAATAACAGAGTGGATGATCAGGGAAAACTTCTGAAAATGCTTGCGAAAGCCCCAAATTACGATCACAGATAAAATTAATCTTCCAGTCAACTGTAAATGCCAAATACCATTTTTGAAACCAAAATCTCATGTAAAAATCCGACCAAAACTCCATCAAAAACTTTGTTTCTTCCTTCTCAATTTCGTCGGCTGATTCCAAATAGCTTTCTATTTTGACAAGAAATTCCGCATGTTCTTTCGCCAATTTATTTGAATGGAACTGGATACGACGGGCCGCCTATTTGCCGTAGCTCCATAAGAAACCAACGTCAACTAACATACGTCTCCTTATCAACAATAGCAAAACGTAAAGAAAAAAGTCCTGTGAAAGAAAAGATGAAATAAAAAAGTGAATCCAGATAAGAAATTAAAACAGAGCGCCTATATAGAGCACAAAGCACCAGGTATATAGGTAAAAAAAAATTATTCGCATTGTGTAATAAAAATAAATGATGTATTATAATGCATATCCCTATTACCATCCTTCTCTGTTGCTGCTAGTATGACTCCGCTGAAATCACCCTTTAAGAATGTACCATCAAGGAAAAGCAACAACATACAATGATTGAATCCTACAATATACGCATGGAATGCGACAAAGAGCCTCGAAAAATGTTTGGTACCATCAACCAACTCTAAGGTAATCCAACTTCCCGAATTAGTAACCAGTGGAGCTTCAATATACGACTTTAGTTTTGCAAAGGACTCAGTGCAATCTCCACAAACCATCATCTTCGCCTTTTGAAGGACATTCCACGATTTCTTATATGATAAATCAAGACCATAATTCGATTGAAAATGATTACAGACCTGGTTGCTATCAACATGAGGATCATGACGTACCATGTCGGAAACAGCCTGTGCAAGCCAATTTGACTTAATACCCTTAACCGATGGTTCGGAAAAAAAAAACTGTCCACAGGTATGAGTGTTATTCATCTTTCTGATGTAAAAGAATTTATTATAAGGACACAAGAAAGCCATAATAAACCACTCACAGCCATCCTCTTTCAAGGAACAAATTGCATAAATCCTCTGCTTCTCATTCCTCTTCAAGGTATATTTAAATCCGACCTCAATCGTAAATAACACAAGACGTTTTCTAAACTGTTCAACACCTCTAGGGAAAAATTGTCCAATATGCTGAATAAGACTAGACCAATACGATAAACACAAAGATGGTTGCACAATGGTTAAAGGACACCTTTTAAAAACAAGCAATGATTCAGCAACAACACTTTCATCAAAATCATGAACATAACCATCTTACTCAACAAAAACATCAGACACCAACGAACATGAGCCTACAAGGAAATTTTGTCACGACGCTCTGTTTCCAATAACTGGCGCTCTATCACACATAACTGGCGTCATGTTTCCTACAACTGGCGCTCTGTTTGACTTGCATAATCCGGAAACTGATTACATGATCCAAAACGTTTTTGATTGCTTTTACATTCAACAATAACATTAACAAAACACAAAGCAAAGCAACTCAAAACCTTAAACATTGTTATGAAATCCTCTTGATCTCTCAGCATACAACAATAGTGATCCAGGATCGAATAAAAAAAGTTCAATTCAATGTCTCCATAAATCTGAAACCGATCTCGTATCTTTAGAACAAATTGATCAAAACCTCCATCTCGATTACATACAAAAGAATAGGAAACCAAACCGAACCTGTATATGAAAATCAATTTGTTATCCGTCACCAGACCTAGATCTGCTGTCAATCCAAAATGAAACTTCTTCGATTGATGCGAAATCCAAAGAAATCGGTGATGGAAAAGAATTTGTAATCGTACAGTGAAAAACAAAAAAGGGCTGCGAAACCGGTAATGAAGCAGTTTGAAAAAGTTTTTGGAAAATTTTAAAAATTGTATGTTTTGAGGAATAAGGTTCCGTGTAGTTATTTTTGGAATTAATTACCCAAAACTGTAGGTTTGGATAATTTTTTGTATAATTTAAATGGGACATAGGGCGCATTATATATGGAAAAATGGTGTTAGTTGTTAGGAATATACAACATACAAATGTGAATATCTCACAAAAACTAGAAAATGCAACAGAACATCATACATACCACTTCATGGAGTTTGAAGAAGAGATGCAGAGTAATTAGATTGTGACATAATCTTATTCATAATTTCGTTTCTACGCCATTGATAATAAGCTTGTGCCTGTGGATCCATGCTCAATATGTTCATTGTCATAATCCTTTCATCTTCTTTGGTTTCTTCAATTTTCTTCAAATCTTTCACAACTTTGACCTTTTTTTGTTCCAGTTCCATTAAATTCTCAGAAGGTGAATACTACCTGGATCTTCCACTTTACTCTTCCTTCGGGATACCTTCTCCAATTTCCTTCCCATTGGTCTTTTATCCCTTGGAGACTCGACACTATCTCTTGTATCGTCACTTTTACCTATTGATTCTTCTGTTTTTTCATGTTCGGATTCTAAAGATGCTAGTGTATTAAGTTTCTAGGTAGGAGTATAAGAGACCGAATCCCCCATTGTAGTTGTTTTCTTTGACCTTGTGCTGGTGTTAGGTAGTTGTTGCCACTTGATACTCTTTTCCAAGATCGCCCAACAATGATCAAAGTTGAAATATTTTTTCTCAATTTCCAAGTACAACAATTTTGCTTGCGTAACCTGCAAAAGAAAATTTTAGATTTCTATATTAGAAAACAACCATAATATAGTCAAGATGTTGAAAACGTAGATACTAACCTTATCAGCTTCTGTTATCCCGCTGTTGTGGGCATTTTCAATCTGTGCTAGAAACACGAAGAACTTACTGCCATATTTCATGATCATGGCCCAAAGTGATAGAATAGAAACTTGAGATCTTGCATCGTTCGAAGTAGATTGGATATAATTGTGAAATACTCGATTCCAAAAATTGGTCGATGATTGCGAGTTGCCTATTATAAGATCTTGAGTAACACATAAGTAAGCCTCACATATTGTTATGTCTTGTTTCGGCGTGAATGATTTTCCCCTCTTTGATCTCTGTTGATTTTCCTCCATGACTATGATCTCAGCAATTACAAAAGAGAAGGAAACTCATCTCAGCAAAACTGTAAACAATAACAATAAATCAGGCCTTTATCCCATCAAGTGGAGTCGGCTACATAAATACGACGATGCCATTTCAATTTGTCATGTACATCATCTTCTGTAAGATTATGATAGGTCATATCATACTTGGTTTATCTCATTGTCTTTTTAGGTCTCTCTCGTCCTCTCTTGACATATGCTAACTCTCAAGCTTCACATCTCCTAACAGAACCTGTGACTGGCCTGCGCTTCACATGACCATACCATCTTACTCGTGACTCCCTCATCTTATCTTCTATTAGAGGTACACCCACTTTCTATCTGATAACTTCATTTCGTATCCTATCTATTCTTGTATATTCACACATCCATCTTAACATTTTCATCTCGTTTACATTCATCTTCTATACATGCTACCACTTAATTGCCCAATATTCTGAACCACACAGCATCGTTGGTCGAATAGCTATCTTGTAAAACTTTTCTTTTAACTTGGTAGGTATTTTAGGATCACATAACACTCCTGAAGCGCCGTTTCATTTCAACCAATCTGTTTTAATCATATGATCAATATCTGCATCAATTCCTCCATTCTTAAGCAGCATCGAACCTAAATATTTGAAAGAATCCGTTTTAGGGAGAGACTCTATTCCCAACAATACATTCTCACTATTTGTTTGACTACTCTTATTAAAGACACATTCCATATATTCTGTCTTGGTTCTACTAATTCTTAACCCCTTACTTTCCAACGCCTCCCTCCAAGTCTCAAGTTTTTCATCCTTCGTATCGTCTACCAGAGCAATATCATCAGCGAAAAATAAACACCATGATAGTTCATCTTGTATATCCCTAGTGAGATCATCCATTACTAAGACGAAAAGGTACAGGCTCAAAACTGATCCTTGGTGTAAACCCACTTTAATAGGAAAAATAGTCGTTTCACCAACATAGGTTCGCACACATGTAGCAGTTTCTTCATACATGTGTTTCACAATCTCGATATACCTACTCGTCACTCCCTTCTTTTCTAAAGTTTTCCAAATCACTTCTTTTGGAATAGAATCATACGCCTTTTCCAGGTCGACAAAAACCATATGTAAATTCTTCTTCTTTATCCTAAAACGTTCCATTACACATCACAAAAGGTAAATAGAAGTGACAACAAAACAGCAGTGACAACAAAATAGAAGCTACAAAACAACAACAAGACATGGAACAAGTGACAAAAAGAACTTCAACAATAAATTTAAAAGAGCATCATGGCACATTTTAGAAACAATTCTGTCCAAAATAAGAGCATGACAACAGCAGCAGTAACATAGGCACAACTCAGAAGATATTGAACTTGACCCATAATTGTCCATAATTATTGAAAATCTAGTATCCATTATCAAATAAACCTCCAGACACAGCTAGTTAGTTCAATGCCTCACCAAATACTCTACATTAATCCTTAGTAAAATTTATAAATAGATAGCAAGTCATCAACAAATTAAATGCATGTACCAATGGTCCAATCATAGCTTAATTACTGTTAGTTCAGAACATCACATGATTTACAATACAACATTGTATAAGAATCATCGGCTGATAATTGAGAGCTCCTTCCATACTTCTGAATCTCAAAAATTGTAAACAAGAACTATGGGAAGAGTATGCAACATTCTCTTTGCTTGGAAATTGTGAACAACCCATTCCCCCTAACTCAAATCAAACCCACAATCAAATAACACCACAAATATTGAAACATATCCAGATGAAAAAGAACCGAAATTGACAAAAAAAAAAATAAGACGGGTCATCACGATTTATCTATCAAAATCCTAAAATTCTACCAAATTTGGTTTAAAAATGAAGTTTAAATGAGAGATGGAATGCGATGCGAGAATTCCGGATAGAAAAAGACGAGAGATTTGTGATGGGATGAATGTGGACAGTTTCCTGGATCAATTGAAATGGCAAGAAAATTGAGACTCATCTCGACTCGGCCGCACTGGAAAAGCAAGGAACAAGACGAGCCACAACTGGGATCGACAACAACACCAACACAGCACCTCCAACAGAGGAGGATAGGAAGTCAAGCCATCGTCGTCGCCGAAGAACCACTGGGGCGCTGCTTCGACCCGGGAAGGAGAAAAGGAGAAGGGAGCGAAGGTTTGGGCTGTTAAATTTCAGGATAACGTCATTTTCGCTGTCAAATTTGAGAGAGGATTTGACAAATTGCTAAATTTGACAACACAAATTAGAACAATTGAGGATGAATCTCATTGTCAAATGTCAAATTTTAACAATAACAAGTGACTTTGCCGCGTTGGAGATGCTCTGAGCTACATATTGTATCTATTTTACATAATCCAATGCAAGTGCTCTTATATGAACACTTAACAGTTATTGTCATTTGGACGAGTACAATAAGCCGAAGACATATGACTAACAGTTATTGTCATTTGGACGAGTACAATAAGCCAAAGACAAAAAAGTCATATGAGGCTTTCGCACATGTGAAGTTCTTTTTAATCCTAAAGTAGAACCTACGGTTGTTTTACTAACAGCATCATTAAAGTCCTAGATCACGACTGTATTGAAAAAACCAACTATTCAGATGTTTCCGTCAAAATGGAATCCAAAAAAACGAGATATAACTTTCCTATTATTATTTCTATTACGAGATATACGAGATCTTATTCTTGTTATTATTGAAAAAAACAGAGATATAACTTTCAGATGCACCGGTGACCAATCCTATAAAAAATTTCTTCCGTTTGAGGAGCAACAACAGTTCTCACACCACACACCTCCCTCTTGAAATCAAATCAAAGTGGGGAAAAGGCTATAGAAGAGTGAGCAAACTGGTTGACCATGACTTCTTTCACACATCAAGCAAGATTTTCCTAGAGTGAATAGGTGGCTGCCAATTAACTATAATCAAGTTAATGGTGGAAAACACAGACTCCGCAATTAGTCATTGATAAGGTTAAACAATGATATTTAATTTATCCATCCTAGACTTCCTGATATCAATTTAATGTTGATTCATGTCGGGCAAAGTCCTCCCTGCTGATTTTTCTGGGTTTCGAGAAACTATCACGGATATTTTCTTGCCAATGCTCGCTCAAAAAGTCTCCCTAATCGGTTAATATAACATGAATCGCGTTCATTTTGATAATGAATATTCCCTTCGTCTCTTAAATATTATAACACTTGTCTTGTTTGGTTATTCCATAAAAATTAGATTTCTTAATTTGATATAAAAAAAATCAAATCAGCTACAGTCTATAATATCTTTGCTAAATCCTCTAATAGCTGTTACAATAAATCATATTTTTAATATTACTCGATATAAATTTAATACACACATAAATTCTCGATCCGGATCAAAAATGTTATAATTTTCACGATACGAAAGAAATATGAACATTTCTGCAATTAGAGAGATGGATTCATACAAAAGACAAAAGCTCACTAAATCACATTGAACAGCGAACTTACTGATATCCTCAAGAAATATCAAACACAGATCTCTTGAAAACGGGAAGGATTCTTTAGCACTAAACTACCCCTCTTGACAGAGATGGATTCAGACTAGCAAAATGCAAAACACCCTATAATAGCATCCCTCTTTTTATAGGTAGTATCTATAATTAGCTACACATTATTGATCAAAGACCAAGCCTCCTAAATCAACATG
>JAOVYX010001129.1:0-12925 GCA_035668315.1 Drosera spatulata | reverse complement strand
ATATATAAGATCCACAAAAAACGAGATACATGCAATTTTGTCCCTATTGTTATATTTTATTGATGTTCTCGAAAATATCGAATCCTGATCATATGATTGATTTAAGAGTTATTTATTTTTAAATCAATCCTTCTTAACCCAAGATTAAGCACCTATATTAGGAAGGAGTAAATTAGATTTATTATATCTTCATTGTGTGTCAAATATGAGTCAAAGAGCAACTTTAAATTGCATGGCAAAGTCCGCAAGTAGGGGATAAAGGAAAGAGGGAGGCACCGGCCAGAGAGACTTTAGCCACAGGCTACCAGTTAAACCCTCAAAAGGCGACAGCGATCCGTTCTCTGTTGAATCGTCTTGACTCATTTCTACTGTTTCAGTTAATCTTTCTACCAATAGATTTTTGCCAGGACAAAAAGGAAAACCAACAGAAGTTTTCTACTACTACATCTTACCAGTAACTTCGATAAGAATGTCATCGGAGGGATACTCAAATCGTACCAGGGAAGGATTGGCTGAGAATAAACAATTTTTTCTCTAATGAATTGATTACAGATTCGATTTTTTTAGAGTACAAAAAATAATCTCTGTATATTTAAGTCTTAAAGATATAAAATTAAGTTCCCAAATTCAATTCATGATATTTTTTTGTCCGAAAAGAATTACTTTCTTCATCCCGTAACACACGTATATCACTTTTTTTTTATTGCTTCAATTTATATATAATATTTTCTCTTTTAATCAATATTTAATCTAAAAAAATTACATCAAACATATTTTGCTAATACACACTATCCCTAAAACATATTCTTTCTCCATCAAATTTCATAAAAATTCAATATAAATTTTCGTGTCGGGTCAAACGGTTATAAGTATTATGAAACGGAGGGAGTACAACACTTATTAAATTGGGATGTCTCAAATAAATTACAGCATTATCCTATTTGAAAACTTTTTATCTACAAAAATATCAAAACATCCCTATTTTTACTTTATCAAATCAATTTATCCCATTATTTTTTCTTTTTCTCACTCCTCTCACTCACACAAGTCAAAAGCAAATTAATCTTTATACACACACTTCGTCTACTCTCCATCCCATATAAATTACGATGTGTTGACTTGACACGATTATTAAGGAATGTATAGACTTTGTGATATTTTATCTTTATATCTTTGTGAGTGAGTAGAAAAAATTGTGAGTGGATGGAGAGAGAAAAAGTAATGAGAGAGAATATGATGTGATATAAAATAGGAATGCTTAGAGTTTTTTTACATTTTAAAATTATCTAAAATGAAAATATTATAATTTATTTGAGACGTTCATTTTTAACAATGTGTCGCAATTTATATGGGATAAAGAAAATACAACACTTGTTTTTTTATATCTCACAATACTTACAATATATCTCATTTGAAAAGTTTTTATCTAAAAAAATTATAAAATCAAACAAACTCAGCTATAATACATTTATCATATTCTCTTATAATTGTTACAGTAAAACCCTACTATCATAAAAAAAAATATTTTTTTTTTATCAGATTTCATAAAAATTCAACACATATATAAAATCATATATCGATCAAATTTTAATATTTATTAAAAAAACAAAAAAATATAAGTTATTATATTAGATAAATCAATTATAATTTTTTTGAAATCAAAATAATAATAGTTTTCACAACAGGGAACCCATTTTCCCCACAGCTTAGTCCATCACTACCACATCCTCGAAACCAAGTTTCCAGGAAACTATTATTCTCCGTGAATATAAATACCCAAACCAGGAAAATGCCATCTCCTTCCTCATCACAATCTCATTTTCTCAAAAGAATCAGCAGCTCTCACAGTGACTTTCCAAGGAGGCACAAAAAGCCTTTTCTTTGAACTCTCCTCTTTAAAATCTATCACTCCTGTGTCTGCTTTGAACTCGAAAGAATTTGAGAGCGTCAATAAAAAGAATCAGAATCAGAAAACTGAGAGATCGGAGACAATGGGAACCGGATGGAGAAGAGTGTTTTGCACGGCGGCGCCGAGAGACAGCATAGACACAGACCCAAGAGAGAATCATCATCATCATCAAGATCAACAAAAACAACAAGTGGAAGAGAAATTTCAAAACCAGAGCTCATCTCCCAGCCCAATAAGCTGCATCAAAACAGGATTCTTCTCCAGCATCACCAGCAACAGCAACCCAGCGACACCGCGGACTCCGGCATTCCCTGCCTCCGGCTCCGGATTGAGCTGCCGGGTCACTGTGGCCGACGCCGGACAGCCGCCGGCTGCTGCCAACATCGCTTCTCCTCGTTCGCCATTCTCCATTCTCAAGAACACCCTTCGCTTCTCCAGGGTAAGTACTTTAATTATCTCATGCAAGACATGATCATAACTTCTCTAGGAAAAAGAATCCTTCTTCCAAATGATCTGAATCTGACCATTTTCGTCGTGAAAATTGTGCAGAGTGGATGCGGAGTGTGTTTGCAGAGCGTAAGAATTGGACAAGGGACCGCCATATACACTGCGGAGTGCTCCCACGCCTTTCACTTTCCCTGCATCGCGGCTCACGTTCGCAAACAAGGCTCCCTGGTCTGCCCTGTTTGCAATGTGACCTGGAAAGACGTTCCTCTCCTCTCTGGTCACACGAATCTGTCATCATCGCCGCTAGGAAAAGACGACAATGATGCCATACAGAAAACGGACACGGCCATCGGAGCCAAAACCGCAAGTACTGATGACAAGAAATTTCAGTCATCTATCTCTTCGATTAAAACCAAGGGGGTTATACAGTCCAAGCTTTACAACGATGACGAGCCACTGATCTCGCCCGTGGCAAGTGCTCGGTTCAATCCTATAGTAGAGGAGGATGAGGACGACATTGAGGAAGGACTCAGTGAAGATGTTGAAGAATTTCAGGGATTTTTCGTGAACCCAACGCCTTCGACAAGAGAAAAAGTAGGCAATGGACACGACAGGAAAACTCCGAGGAATGTCGAGGTGAAGTTGATGGCAGAGGCTGCGATCATCTCCATGGATCAAACACACGAGACATTTGTAGTGGCATTGAAGGTCAAAGCCCCGCCACAGCCTACACGATTTGGTGAGGGAGCAACTGTGCCAGCGGTACTCTCTCCATCACATCGAGCGCCGATTGACCTTGCAACGGTCTTGGACGTCAGTGATAGCATGACAGGCCCGAAACTACAGATGCTGAAATGTGCAATGCGTTTGGTTATATCCTCACTAGGGTCAGCAGACCGGCTCTCGATCGTGGCATTCTCGGCCACTTCACGTCGACTCCTACCTCTCCGAAGAATGACTGATCATGGACAACGATCTGCAAGGAGGGTCATAGACCGGCTGGTCTGCGGCCAAGGGAAGAAGTGTGCTGCGGAGGCATTAAGGAAGGCATCCAAGGTTCTCGAAGACAGGAGGGAGAAGAACCCTGTGGCCAGTATCATACTATTATCTGACACCCTTGATGAGAAAGTGAAAGCTGCAGGTGGAGGCTCTAATCATCAACCTCGTCCACATTTCCATGACTCATCGATTCGTTTCGCTCACATTGAGCTGCCAGCGAGATCCAATGAACCGATGGAGAACAACTTTGCGAGATGCATTGGTGGGATACTGAGCGTGGTTGTGCAGGATCTGCGAATCCAACTCGGATTCGCTGATCCTGCAGGCTCCGCGGCAGTGGAGATCACGGCAGTCTACTCGAGTAAAGGGCGGCCGTCAATGCTTAGCTGTGACTCTGCCCGGCTAGGCGACCTCTACGCAGAGGAAGAGCGGGAGCTGCTAATAGAGATCAAGGTGCCCGCGTCCGCCATAGGGTCCCACCACGTAATGACGGTTCGTTGCAGTTACATGGACCCTGCAAGCCAGGAGCTCATGTACTGTAGGGAGCGGTCCCTGCTGGTGCCACGACCTCACACCGTTCGATCAACTGATCCTAGGATCGAAGGGTTAAGGAGGTCGTACATGACGACTCGGGCCCTGGCGGAGTCACGACGGCTTGTGGAACATCGTGACTTTGCCGGTGCTCAAAAGTTGTTAGCGACAACTCATGCCGTTCTGATCTGTCGCGAACCGTCAATAAGAGACGAGTTCACTAGGCGCATAGAGGCAGCGCAGGTAGAGCTGCAGTGGCGACAGGAGCGCCATGAGACAGAGCCGTTGCCAGTGCAATTGGAACGACCGAAAATGTGTGAAATGGAGATGGCAGCGTGCGAGGATGAGAAAGAGGAGCAGTTAACCCCGACATCCGCTTGGAGGGCGGCAGAGAGGCTGGCCAAGGTGGCCATGATGAAGAAATCATTGAACAAAGTCAGTGATCTTCATGGATTTGAGAATGCTGGGTTCTGATATCAGCAGTAACCAAATTTCTCTTATTCGCCTTTTTTACTGCTAATACTAGTATAACTTGTTGAGTTACATGTGAAGTTAATTGTTCTAATGCAATAGCTCCCTTGTAAATGAAGGCAGAGACCAAACTGGGAAATGTATCTCATACTTGGTTATTGTATCTTATTTCGAAGTCCCTGCAATCCGATGGTTTTACGACGCCATCATGTGAATGATTGACGACGGTGATAAACTTCAAGTAAGAGGTTCATCACAATCAGGGCAATAATGCGGAGAAGATCGGATCTAATCTTCTCACGCTTCCAAACTGCACTTTAGACCATTCGCCATATATGCTAAATCTACGAGAGATCCCAAAGCAATACTCAAGAGTCAAGACTCAAAACCCTAATTGACTCGTCATCATGGAATGCAGCCCTTGATGAGTAAGAGCTAATTCTCATGACACAAATAGTTCATGTTCTGTTAATCCTACAGCTTCGGAGATACTAGTCGGTTAACACTTAACTTGAAACACGAAGCAGATTGTCCCAATAGATGCGATATACCCTGAATCCATATTGTATCTCGCCGAAACCCAAAACTATCTCCTCAGTCGACCTATATCTTATCAATCACATAGTTCATCCAGTAAGTTCCACCAAATAACAGGAAACACCTTTCCCTTTCTTTGTTTCCTTTCCAAGATACCTCCAAGCCAAGAGGATATCTCCTGCATCACATTTCATATCAGACTACAAATCCAAACAACTTTTAGACAATTCCTCAGCCTCTTCTTTCCACCATCTGAAAGTTTTCGGTCCGATTGATAACTAAAGAACGGAAAGCTCCATAACGTAACCACATGGTGGATGCAATCAAGAAGGAGATCATGTCGTTGTACGAGTATCCGGAATCTCTTTCGCTTTTTTCCATATTGTCTCGAGCATCCGTCGTCATCGAGGACCACATGAGAAAGCACATAACAACTAGAACACTTCATCGACCTCATAAACTTTGGATCTTTCACTTAGCTTGCTACGTGCATTTCAGTCGCCATCCAATGCCCAGACGTGCTTAGACTGGACTTAAAGACGCAAGTCGATTGACTCGTTATAGTTACCTTATGGCTAAAGCGAAATGACCGAGCTTTCTACGAAGGAAATTTGGTAACTTTCTTGAAGCTTTAAGCTAAAGCTATATGCAAAAGATAAAGAGCAGGTTTAGGATCTACGAAGTGCAAATAGAAGAGAACAAAGAGCATGTTCAGAATTAGGACGAGTAAATAGCAGGAAACCGACAGAACGAAGAGATATGGAAGAAAGAGTTGTCACTGTTATCATAACTCTTGGTACGAACGTACTTTAACAATTTTGATGTCATGGTTCAAAGCAGATTGTTGCAATAAAGATACAGAATCATTGAAGATATACATTTGAATCGACAAGCAGGACCTTATGTGAGACATAAGACATGATCTTTTAGATCAATGTAATTTTGTTATTTTTTCGTTTACAGAGGATGATAAGGAAACCATCGTCTTCGTTTTTGAGTTTGAAATGCAATTGAGTGGAGATTGAGTATAGCAAGTTCATCGATTCGTTTGATATTATTGATGCAAAAATGTAGAAGTTCGACACTGTTTGACACATAAAATGTATTCGTATGAACTCTTTTCTCCTTCTTATACAGAAACTTAACCAAGGATCAGTTGCACCCTCATTACCAGGATTTCCCTTTCATACCCTTTAACTTGCCTGCCTGTATCCTAGTCTGTTCTTAAGATCCAAACACAATCTGATGTCAAAGATCCTTTATCAAACCCTCAATCAATACCCCTAATACAATTCAAATCCCTCAATCTGACATTTTGCTGATTTGGTCCTCTATATGATAACCGAACCAATATGAATAGAGATCACGATCAAAAATCCTATATAGATTTACCTCGATATACTTGGCATTTACATAGACCGTGTAATGTATGTCCACTCTTCAAACCCAAAAAACGCACATCATCTGGAGTTGTTTCCTTCGTCTTTCCTTGCAAGTAGTAACAAAGTTTCCCAATTTCCCTATCCTATTCTTAGTAGGAAATTAATCATATCATTCAAGCAAAGTTGAGTACTACAGAAAACAGTCAACATGGGCAGGTATGTGGGATCTCTACTAATCATCTCATCATAGTTATCATCAGCCCATGGTCAAAGCACCAAATGCATCTCCCTTTCTCAACTGTATTATCAAGACCAGAGTCTCAATCTAGGTGTTCAATTCAATCACAAATTTTTCCTTAAAAATCATGAGGTGGGGTAAGATAGGCCATGTGATATCTAGTTTAGACCACATGCAAACGACTAGTTACACACAATTCTCTAATATTGTAATGTACCATGTGATGTTGACCCCTTTCCTGTCTTGGCATGTACTTCTACAACTTTTTAGTTCTCTTCTTATCCAAATAACAGCTTTTAATACTTTGTATATCTTATAAAAAATACAACATATATTTATTTTATATTATTTTATACGTATGAATATAAGTTTTGTTTTCATATCAAATCACGTCTGATTGTCCCGCAACATGTATTAGATTGAAGTACATAATTTACACAACCATTGACGTCTCATGACAAATTTATAAAAAATTACGTTTGATCGTCGTTGCGCCCATGTGAAACTCTATATCGACACATATGTGCGATCAAAAGATTGGATTTTTTATAGGACGAAAAGAGTATGATTTATACATCACAGTACACTTTAGCAATTTTTTGCTGGTGAAACTAAAAAGCCAATTTGCACAACTTAGAATCCAGGATGGAGAGGCTCTTGAGTAGTACCTTTCCTGCTAGTTTTAGACTACAGGATCACATATGCACATCGCAGGAATGAGTTCCCTCGATTGAGAAGAAGATGAAGAGATATTGTTTACGATGGACGACTCTTAGTTTTACGTCAGCCACAAGGAACACCGGTTAAAAGAAGTGATACATTTTGTAGAGATACAACAGGATATATGGAGATCAGGGAACTAAGAGCAGGGGAAATGACATGAAAGTGATATAATGTTACAACTCAGTAAGATTCAATTTAGGAGACAAGAAAACTCACGTGGACGACCCACCCAATATGACCTCAAGGCCTAGATCACAAAGAGTTATAGGCATTTTGTGGATCACAATCATAGGATTGGTTCAAAAGGGTGTATTGGTAGCAGTGGAATTGTCAATATTTATAAGGTTCGGAACTCGATCAATTTGTCAAGTGACCATATAATAAAGACAAAAGACAATAACCCAAAAAATTATATCAAGGATATGATATGAAAAAAAAAATATATTTATTTATGAGTCAATCCTTTTTTATGAACATAACAAGTAATACTCATTGTTTTATCGTTAAGACAAAATGGAAGATCGACCTCCAAAGTCGCAACGCCATTGTTCCCATCAATCTCCAATTATTGTCCTAGGAAATTAAGAAGAGTAGAAGACTATGCAAAGAAAACACCCACTAGATGATGAAGGCACAAAATGCTGGAAATATTCAATGTTGGTTTTAAAAGAGTTTCAAGGACCACACAGAAAGTGGATGCAAAGCAAACAAAGAGGTTTCATTTCGATTTTATGTCAGGGGATTGCTATTACAAGGCAGTAATTAGAGTGAGATATTTTGGGAGAAACTACATATGCGTTGGTTTGATCTTGACATTATCAAAATTAATCTTAAAAATATCAATGCCCTTGTGTTATAAGTAGCTTTAGTACTATTTTGCTGTTTTATTATTTTGTTTTTGGTAAAGTTTATATTGGAACCCAGACGGGCATTGAACTGGTCAAGGCATTGGGTCACCAGATCATTGGATTAATTAACGGTCAATTAACAGTTTTCAAGCTTAGGTTTGTTATTTAAGATAGCTAAACAGCTTATGCTTTTCTAAGATATTGTCTTCTATCCCTTGTCTAACTAACTATTCAAAGGCTATCAAGTTTAGACTTCACAATCTTTGTCTGTAGCTTCAATATATAAGCTCTATTTCGAGTTGAGTTCTTTTGATTCAACGGCGTATCAATCGGTCAAAAAGAGCATAATAGCATCTATAGCAGGAATAACATAGAGGCATAAATGAAATGACTGACACTAACCTTAACGTAGAACGTATCAGATATGCGCTAGCTAGCCGATAGTGAAAGACGGTAGGCATCGTGTGAAATGTCGCCGAAGTTCCTGCAGAGGTGGGAATGTTATTTCAAAGTTTTGGACCAAACCAGATAGTGATTGCAACTGTGCAAAAACATGAACACACGAGCACAAACTGCTGGCAAAGAGATTAAGTACGATTAATGTACCAACTGATGTTTGCAAAATACAATCAAGCACAAGCTGCTGGCAAAGATATTCAAGTAGGATTAATGTACCGACTGATGTTTGCAAAATATAATCACAAGCAAAATACATCGGCTTATTAGAAACGTCATGATGCAGCACAGCAGCAGTTCTACAAGATAGCAAAAAATGTACTCAGAGAAACTCACTGCGTTTTCACCAGAGGAAATATTTCCCTGATCAAGCTCAGCCGATTTTGGCGCTGCGATGGCTTGAATAGTAAATGTCAACCACAATCGCCAGAACCTGTAAGAACAAAAGAGCAGAGGGCGAAATTGCAAGTAAAATGGCCTTCCTTGCTCTCAATGAGATGAGATAACCTAAAGAACCTGTTCTTTAACACTTCCATTCAAGTACTCAAGTACATTACTACAAAACGCTTATTATTGAGCACACAGGGAGGAGAAAAATGATTCACATAGCTGATGTGAGATTCTCAGAAATTTAGCAAACAGGACAGAGCAATAGACGTTCTGTCAAGGACATGAAAGAGCAAATATGCATACACCAGAAGCTTTAAGAAAACAAGGAGATGATCGAATGTACCTCCTCCATGGGAACTCTGGCTGGAGAAAACCATGATATAGATGGAGCAGCAATCCCGAATAAGGCATCTTGCACTTGAATCAGCCGTCTCAGAACTTCTGTTCCTTCTCCGACGTCCTGCAGTTACTTAAAACGGTGAATTGAGTCTATGGAACAAGAAACTGGTACACATGAACCCAAGAAGATCTGCATGAAAGGAATCAAAGAGCAGTGCATAATAGACCAAGCTTCTCATTCCACTTAAACAATTTCCAAACTTCAATGAAAATGACAAATGCAGGAAGAGAACCAAGTAAAACACAGTTGCTTCTGCC
Source organism: Drosera spatulata (assembly GCA_035668315.1). Classification (NCBI taxonomy): domain Eukaryota; kingdom Viridiplantae; phylum Streptophyta; class Magnoliopsida; order Caryophyllales; family Droseraceae; genus Drosera; species Drosera spatulata. Next base: position 3,337 of record JAOVYX010001129.1, on the reverse strand, counting down.
AAAAGAATTAAAACAAGATGTTCCTCCTCAAATAAACTTCCAACATCATCACAGCTTAATCCTTTAAACAACTCAGCAAGGATCTGAACAGCAATGATGACGCCCATGGAACAAATGCATCATCATTATCGCGAAGAGCACAAACAATGTATCACAGGAAACAGGGAGATGTTCAAGACGATATCTTCCATCTGAAGAGCACGGCTCTAAGCTAAACAGAAAATATCAAACCATGCCAGTTTAACAAGTATGGCAGGATCATATGCTAAGAAACCACACAAAAATGAGGAGATTTTCAAACACAACTCTTCGGGGCATCATGATGATGCAAGTGCACACCTGCAACTACAGCCAAGAAAATCGCGTACACAAGGAAAACCGACAGACAACATTATTTATTTAACCTCATAGTGAATAGGGGAATCGTCTGAATACGACATACAGTCAAAATTGCGAAGAGTACTACACCCCAAGAGAAATGATAGAAGAGTTTGTTGTATCAGGAGATTAATTACAATAATTCACAGTTTACAGATACCGACAGAAGACTGCCGATACATTATTAGCTTGCCCTCATCCTCACTACAAGGATGCTGGACAGCAGAATAAATTGAACGCCCCAGATTTACGTCAGCGATAAGTTTAAGACACAAATCAGTAAATGAAAAAAGAAGAAGAAAAAAAAAAAAAAAGAACCCCTTCCCACCAGGAGCGAGGCAATTCCTCTATAGGAGATTCTCGTAGTATCATGAAAGGAACTTCTCGCCATTAACCGAAGTTGCGGTATTAAGTGTCATGAAGGAAATTTCAGGATGATGTCTTACTTCTGGATTTGCTCCACCTTAGCTCGAATTTTCTGTTCCAGGACAGATATCTCAGTCTCAAGACTGAACATTCTGTTGAGAGCATGCATGTTTTCTAGAGTCTCGGTCAAAGTCCGGCTGTCACTACCATCACATCTAAGATGCTGCATTGGACCATGAAGTAGCTTGTTCACAATGCCGCGACTGAGATCATCAACAGCCTTCTTCGATTTCTTAGGAATATCATCGCCCAACTTTGACAAGCATTTCTCTAGTTCAGCCACTCTTATCCTCTCTGCATAAGCCCTCAGTTTTTTTATGGTGGGAACGGTCTCCAGTGAATCCCTCCACGCTTCAAACTGCTTAGTTTCCTCTCCAATAATTACTTGGGCTTCCATGGCCTTTCGCAGGCGTTCCTCCTTATTCGCAGCCACAACTTCCTTAAGATCATCAACATTATAAACTTTCGATGTTTCAAGCTCATCAACACAAGAACCCACATTTCTTGGAACAGAAATGTCAACAAAGAGTCTCAAGCCACCTACTTCTGGACTAGCAGGGGGAAGATTCTCCACATGCTCTTTCAGAAACAATGGACTCTCAGATGCTGTGCTTGTGAAGACAACATCGGCCTCAGCAGCTGAGGCAAACATCTCAGTAAGGGGCTTGTAGATGATCTCAGCATCTTTCATCTCATCACGAATGGCAGCAACTTTCTCCTCGGATCGGTTAACGACCAGAACTTTTGTGCATCCTTTTGAGATCAAATGTTTGATCACAAGCTTGCCCATCTTGCCTGCACCAATCACAAGCATTCTGGCAGCTGAGTGGGAGGATTCAGGAAGTTTCATGAGGGCCAATTCCACAGCAGCTGAGCTCACAGAGACTGCTCCTGCAGCAATACTGGTCTCACTTCTAACTCGCTTTCCAACTGTAATAGCATGCTGGAACAATCCACTAACATTCCTACCGAAACCAACAACTCCTTGTCCAATCCGAACAACTTGCTTGACTTGAGCAAGTATTTGACCTTCACCTAGGACCAGAGAATCAAGTCCAGCAGAGACTTCGAATAAATGCTGCGTAGCATCTTTGTTGTATAGCAAAAACCGGTGCTCACACAGCTCCGCGACAGGGATTCCACTGGTCTGTAAACGTAGAAGTGAGTGGAGTATAAGAAGATGGAATTCTGACATACCAAGTTCATTTTTATGTACCTTCTTCAACTTCTATTCCATAAAAAAGCATGTAAACTACGAAATGAAGGTTATCGACATTATTGTGGGTTCTGATAGGATACAAGTTTCCGCTAGATATTTTGTGAAGTTTACACTACAAGACAACAATAAGCTAGGGAGTATAAAGAGAAAATCACACCTTGGACATCCAGTCGGTGACTTCTTTCACTCCACGATGCTGAGACAGAGCCACAACGTATATTTCCATTCGGTTGCAGGTACTGAGCACGGCAGCTTCTTCTATATGATTCAAATTACACAGTTCCTCAATTGCTCGAGGCCACTCAGCCTCGGGAATCGCGAGTTTTTCACGCATTTCTACTGGAGTCGTGTGGATGCTAAGACCAATGACAAGAATGCTGCTCTTTCCTTTGGTATACCCTGAAGGGAAAAAGAAATGAATCAGAAAGGAAAAAATATAGGCTAAAAAGAAATTGCTGCATGCAAAAAAAGGAAAATGAATGGAAGGTGATATAAATGTCAAAAAGACACAAAGTCAAAAAGTCACAAAGCATCTAAGACGCCAAAAACACCTCTAAAGAACAAACGCCATAGAATAAAGACACCGTCAAACTAACAAAATAACTAATAGTAGATCTTATTTCTGTTACTAAGAGATGTAGTTTCGTATGTCAGTAACCCTAATGGAGAGGGCAATGATTATCATAGTACATGCCAGATATGGTAGTTTGCTTATGTGGTTAAGGCTTCAAAACAGGAGACTTGGAATGATAAACAAATGGGACAAAAAGTGGAGTATATATTAAAGTAACATGATGTTCAAGCTCAGAAGCTCAAAAATAAGACGAGCGTTAGTATGCAGTCTACTGTGCCGCTGCATTTCCATATTCATCAGGAAACAGGAAAATCACTTTGGTTTTACTGGCAGTTTAAAGTTTCCCACGAATATGAATGAATACAACAAAGTTGGGATACTAGTTGATATTTCTCATGAACAAAATGGCTAACCCTTAGTTCCACGTGATAACTCAATACGAGTTCTGAATTCAGACAGGCAATAACATTATGCATGACCACAACTCATCTAACAATGTCACCAAATGAGCTACCCAAATTAGCCCTGTCTAAGCATCATTGAGATAACAGAAGTAGAAAAAATACAGCTAATAAAACAACTGAGAAATCGACCACACGAAGTGACCAACAACGTATGATCATTCATGAGACTCGATACCCTTTCACCTGTGTCACCACCTTCTCGTTCACCACAGGACAACGTTTCATCTTGCAGATACAATACAGTCACATTCATTGGCTCCCTTTTCTGTTACTCCT
>JAOVYX010001128.1:0-12927 GCA_035668315.1 Drosera spatulata | reverse complement strand
GGACAGAAGTGACATAAGCTGTTCTGACTATCGATTCGTTTACATGGGACCAAAAGGTTGGAATAGTCGCAATGACTATTTTTTTTTTGTGAGGCCATTTTTCTATTGATATATATCCCCCTGGCATATGAATGCTAATTTTGGCCTCGCATTCAGGTACATGGACTCCTCTGCATGCTGATGTTTTCAGGTCATATAGTTGGTCAGCAAATGTTTGTGGCTCGAAACTATGGCTTTTTCTTCCTCCTTCACAGCATCACCTTGTCTTTGACAGGTATTACATTTCTTTCTGAACTTCATGTATCCTAAAATATCATGTCATATGGATCGTAATCAAATGATGCAACTCCTTTGATCTACTCCCTCTCAGTCGTCATGGCCAGGATTTCTCACCATACCAAAAGCCTAAAACACGCCTTCACTTTTTCATATTACTGCTCATTGATCTGTCGAAGGAGACACAAACCTGCTGCATATTGTCTTTTTGTAAAGAAGTTAAGATAGTAAGGTTTATCAGATCTTCTGATGTCTTGACATTTATACTTTTCTGCTTATCAGGAATATGAAAAATTCTGTTTATAATATTTTCGAGGAAGTTAACGAATCTAAATTCCCTGGGCTCAAGAAGGTGGCTAATATTTCTTCTAGTAGTTGATATACTATCACTGAATGTTCTTTACACTGGAATCTTACTCGCTGTTTTCCTTCTGCTGGTTAATGAACCTGCAGGCTGTATGGACGGAGTGCATCCAAGGTCGGAATGAAATAATATTTGTTCCTAGTGGATGGTATCATCAAGTCCATAATCTGGTACTATTACTTTGCAAATTCCATGATTTAAATTTTTGTTTAGGACATTTGACATTAAACTATGTTCTTACTCTTATTGTGCACCCCCTTCAGGAGGATACAATATCCATTAATCACAATTGGTTCAACGCTTTCAATCTTTGTTGGGTGGTAAGTTTTCTCAACCTGTCGTGTCTATCAAGTTGCTACGAAAGATCCATTGTTAATATTGAATCATATAATTCTCATCTCCTTCAGTTGGATTTGCTTCTTCGAGACTACGATGAGGCTAAGGAGTATATCGAGGATATAAGAGACATTTGTGATGATTTTGAAGGCCTCTGCCAGCGGAATCTTGCTGCTAATACAGGTACTTGGTAAAGTCTTCCTGCCGCTAAGATATATGCCAGAAGGATCTTTTTGTGGTTCCACACTATGATATTGATGACTGGCCATTAGTTTCTTCCCTGGTTCTCTTATGTCTTTCATATTCCATGAATCTTGTAGGCATGAACTTCTCTGACTTCTTCTCTTTCCTCATCATCATGGCTTTTGCAAACTTGGTTTCACTGTACCTTCTTCTGGGGAAGCCGAAGGTATCTTCATTGGATCCACATCCTCAGGCTAGGCATGCAATTTTTAACCTTTTATCCATACGAAGAGTAGCTTCACGATTGAAATTAGCCTGCTCAACGGAACATCATGGCATCTCAATGGACTTCGAGAAAATCTTAAAGGACCCTGTATTTCTCAATCTATGTACTTGTATCCAGACGACCTACCAAAATCTTTATGGTCCATTTGGTTCGACCCATAAGACCCTAAACGCCTCATTGTCTGAGCTTGAAGATTCTGATTTCTTCACAGCATTGAGCTCAGTCATGTCTACTCCTGGGGATCTTGTCAGCTTAGTAGACCGTGCTCTCGCAAAAATCAAGGTCGCCCCGGTTGGAGAAATCTGGCCCGGATGTCAACTGGATATTAAAAAAATCTAGTTCTCCAGATTTGGTTTCTAATATTTGAGGTGGAACCTCTAATAAGGGTCTGTGAGTTGCTGTAAGGGGGTTTGCCAGGGGGGAGGTCCTCTCCTGGACGCATATTTTTTGTTGTTCAGAGATTTGGTAGAACTTGGCACATGACTGATGACAATGCGGAGTAACAAAAACCAACTATTTCAACGGAACTGAAGGTACGTAACCTGTTCTTCATTGACACACAGGATTTTTTTTTTTTATGTCCTCTGTTCTCTATTTAACATGCATGATGTCTAGCCAGTCTGATACTCTTTAATCCAGTCTATATATATGCTCTGTTGTGATAATATCTGCGAGGGCATTTCCCTTTTTCCCTTTCCCTTCTTCGTCTTAGCTCTTCGACCATGTTCAATATGCTTTAGTATCCACACTGAGAGTACACTGAAGAAACCATCCACACTCCGATTACAAGTTCTCAACTCTCAAATTTACACTGATCTGAGAAACGGGAAAGTAGAACCTATAGGAAGGAAATTACTACTCCCAAGAAATATAATTTGCAGATAGGCGAAGCCAAATATACACATTAAATGGAAAAAATCAAGCATCAGAAAAACCTGGGAAGTGGCCAAAATGTTTACTTAATTTACTTGTTACCCATTCCTTCAAGGACACCTTACATTTCTTCCAGGGCCACCATAATAGAAATAATCACCCCAAACATTGTTTCTTCCTTTCCTGATATTGTAACAATTGGGATGATCAGCGAGCACTTGAAAGTTTGTTAATGGTATCAAACTGTTATCCCAGTCAACTGCCTGCAAGTTCCGAAAATAAGCTGCCTTTTCGAAACCTTCATCAGGGAAATGCCCACTGCCCATTTGGGTTGACGTGTGGTAGCCCATGGACTCCGAGTTCACAATTTCCCCTCCGAACTGGATCATGTCAGCGTGGCTTCTAAGGTGGCTGAATAGGAACTCCGGCCAGTACCCCACCAGTAAGCCTGGCCCGAACTCCAGCCACCAGTGTCCATGCTTCGGATCCTGAAACATGATTGTCCCTTTAGTGCAATTTCCTTGATTTATCCAAATCCGACCTCTTCTATTGAATGCTCCGACTCTCTGACTATATTCAGCTCAAATTTTCGTTGGTTTATCTTTCTGATTATATCTAAAGTTGTTGCCAAATTCAAAATTCGCATGCTTCATGCTCATTTACCATTGAAATCTCTGAATTCTTCTCTTTTCTGTTTTTGCAGATCATCGATCAAAGGAAAAAGGACAGTAGAAATTCAAAGGTGCATCTCAAGTCATTGGGTTCAGAGTTCCAAGGCGTGTTAAGTGTTAATTTAATGCTTAGTCTAATATGTTGATTAGCCATTAATATCTCTGTTTAGCTTTGACATTATAGAGTAACGACAATATCAGGGGAAGAGTGGTACAGTGCTACCAAACAGTTGACACCACAAGTCACCAAAAACTTCATAGGCAATAAGGAATCTTGCTTGTAATAATAAACTAACAGTAGGGAATACTATTAGATCCATCTAGACTTTGGTTGGTTGATGCTGCGAGTCTGCAACCGCAATTTTCTCCCCTTGCTTTTTATATACAATAGTAACACCAACAGTAATACCCATTTTATTTTGCGACTACTAAGTTTGGTGGTTGTAATCGCAGCCAAGATTGATAAGTATTAGGGACGAAATCGAGTTTTCGTTTCCCGGTGTCTACATATATAACATTTATGGGAAAAGAAAATATGGTTGTTTGGATGCTAGTAATTTGTTTTTGTGTAAGTAACATATGGAGGGAGACCACTTACCTTCCAAACCATGACACTGATGTCATATTGTCTACCATCATATGATGACATAGGGGAGATGGCTGCTCCTATTGCTATCTTGTTGTTTGTTTGGATGAATCCTGAACACAGCAAGTTGTAGCATCCTGTTGCTTGGTATGCATCTGTCTGCATCACCATATCAACAGACAAAAATGGGAGCATGAAGTCTCTTATTACTCCATTTTGCATATACTTGATGGGTTAGAATATAGTAACAAAAAGAGTGAAGAATTGTAGATCACTAGGAGTATATAACTTACGGTCCAGTAGGTGAAGAACCTTGGCTTGTCGTCCCCGTACAATGCCGGACTCACCTGAAATATCGACCAACTGGTGAGCTTCATGATGGGTTCTTCAAACCAATTATGCATACTGTCAAGATTTTACTGCTTCTTGCTGTCTAGACTCTAGATAAGTGGGATATATGTGTGGCACTTGGGTCGGCTTATAATCTAAGATTTACGAGGCATTATTAACTCATGTGTGCTACTCGCGTACATGTCGTCTGGTTCAACTCCCGTCTTGGTCTCTCAACCCGATCCTAAGATTGCTGATCCCGTTGTTGGTGTGTGCATATATACGATAAGTGAAGCTAAAGGGATACTTGCCTGCCAGCCGGCTTCAATGGTGTTGAGGTCATTGCCAAAAGAACCAGATATGAGCCATATCTGAGACAAGCTGAACTCGTACTCATCAGTGACTCTTGGAGTCCACACGTTTATGCTTGCTTTGGCTCCATAGTATTGATCTCCATTCACAAACACAACTGCATGCTGTAACACAAAAGCACAACAAGGCCAATCAGTCTTCAAAACGTACTACTAGTCCCTTTACTGTCCCTTTCACTTTCACTCTCATTTCCTTCAGCTTTACAAGACCACCTTCGCCTGTCCCCAGTTGGGGCATGTCTTGTCATTTTTAGCTTCATCTTCTCTTCCCTTTCCAATTTGGAATAGTTTCGTTCGAAGATGGTAACATGAATTAACCCGTAAAGCTCGTGTTCAAGATATGTGCAGCTAAGCTTTACTCATGAGGTTACTGGTGCTGATTTTATCGAATGTTACTAGCTAACTACATTCTTGTAAGACTTACATGCCTCCTTTTCCAGAATTTTCAGATATGTAAATTACCTCATGACCGCCTCCGGTTGAATCACGCCGGACAGATCTTACCGACTTTCTTCCAAATCTTCGAATCGAACTTGCCCTCAAAACATCGTCTTCTGTCGTTCTTCTAATCGGAATAGTCCCCTCTGGGCATGACTCACCGGACTCCCGCCACAGTTGAAAACTGCTCTCCGTAATCGAGTCGACCGAGCTGTTCAAGTTCCATGCCTTGGGCCTCTCAGGTGGAACCTATCATTAGAAAAGAAACCTTCATCAGAATCACCACAAGCCACTTGCCCATTCTTATTTTCGCCCAACAGAAGTGATAAGTCTCCTGTGTACCGCAGGCATTTGGCCTTTGAGCTGAGGATGATCAAAAGCTGGCTGAAGATGAACAGGAACACAATCAATCACATCTCCATCACCACTCTGCAAGAAAAATCACCCGACGAAGAAACCCAAATCATATAACTTCTCATTGATCAATTTAGAACCAAAGAGGACCAAAGTGACCAAATGGGCATTGCCTGAATGGTTTTGACAGCAGGCTTGTTGATCTTCCTCAAGTAAGCTCCCACACTCCTGAGCCTATCCACCGGCCGGAAACTCTGGTTTCTTGGCCCGGCATCAACGCCATCACCGCCTTCCGAGAATGCTGGAGATACAAGCATGGAAGCAACAAGAAGAAGAGTGAAAAGGGAAAGAACAAAATGGGGAATGATCGGATTTGGAGTTGAGGATGAAGCCATAATTGTTGGTATATATTTTGTAGTATCTTCTTCTTCTTCTTCTGCTTCTTTGTTTTTCTAATTTGGACTTGTTTTGGTGTTTGTATGCAGTCCCCTTTGTCTTGTAGGAAACTGCACAAGAAGAAGAAAGCTCCATGTTTCCAAGGTTCTTTTATATATATATATTTGTGACTTTGGTCTAAGTTTTTTGTTTGAAAGAAAAAGGTGGATACAAGCAGGGCCTAACCAGGCCATTGAGATTGAGAAATTTGGCACCATTTTCTAGAACTAGAAAAGCGGCCCCAATTGTGCATAACATACAGCTCAGTTCTCTCCTGTTAGTGACTTTTGGCATTCTTCAATGTTTTGTTTTACTTTCATGTTCACAGGGCTTGGACCGACCAGTATCACGGTGAAGCGCACCCCTGATAACTACATGACTACGATTTTGAGATGGTTCAGTATTTTGATTTCCTCGTCTTCCCATGCTAAACTTGTTTCTTCTAGAGCGGCGTTGTTGTTTTTGTGCTGCATCGTCGTTGGTTTTGTCGCCATTGTTGTTAACCCGTATGGTGCGTTCCTGGTTGATTTCTCTTTCACGCTGTTTGATCTTGTTGTTACAGGTCGATGTGTCGATGAGTGGTCTTGATGTGTCGATGGAAGCTTGTGTTTTTCTTCGGTTTTTGCGGTGAGTGGTTTCTGACGCAGAGCGAGCAGAACCTTCACTGAGATTATTAAAATAACGAAGTGGCCAATGGGGTTGTGCGCATGGTCTATACACCATGGATGTTCTTTTCAAAAAGGTTACACTGTATCAGAACGTGCCTATCAAGGTTGACGTGAAAATTAATGTACTGCAGGTTTAAGTATATTACATTTACCTTAACATTTTGTAATAATCACTCATTTGATTTTGGTAATAGTTGAGATATGATTGTTGGAATAACATGATTCTGTTCTATTGAATTCACATTGTTGTGAATGTGAATTCGTGAACTTGATGCAGGTTTTCGATTGCCATGATATTCCTCCGTTGATCGAGCGATATTTGGGTGCAGGTTACGCCTGAAGGTCGCAAGGGCAAACTGTTATCCGCGCATTCAATCTTATGATGGTTGTTCTGATAGAGTGAGCTTGAGCTTTTTGTTGGTCGGTCCATCGAGTTGACATCAAATTTTTTGTACTCCATTTTTATCAGCTTTATGCTAGTAGATATAACTAAACAGGAATGCGCTCGTTTTGTCGCAGTTGCGCTTTGTTCTTGGCCTTCTGGCTTCCACTTCTTTTGATACAATGGGATGCTGAAATTATTTGGTATGATATTCTCTATATCATGCGCTGAAATGATGATTCTGATGACGATGATGATGCCACCACTACATACATCGCTCAATACTTCTAAAGCTGGAATGTATTTTGCAATCGGTATTTGTTTTATATTGAAATGTAAGATTTGGGCTTTTGTATTTGCAGTTTGGTATTTTGAGATTAGAAAATCGGATATCAATATAACAACTGAACGCTCGTGCTCGTATGGTGGTGCCGGTGAATGAAAATGTCAGACCACCTTGTCCTATTATGCATTAATCCAGGAAATTGTTTTGGCTCCACAAACAATGGCTCTTGCTTCTACATTCGATCGCTGTTTGATCACATTTCATCCCCTAAAAAAGTCGTTAGTCAAGCTAATTAATCGCAGCCCTTACACTCGTCGCCTTGATTACATGAGCCTCGAGTATGTAAGAGCTTAAGGATGGCATATACTTGAGAACTTTTGTTGGTCTGTTCGATTTTTATGAAATCAAACCATATAAAGAAGTAGGAATTTTATACTATGATTCGAACAATGGTCATGCATCTTACTTTTGGTGGGTGCTTGGCATGAGCAACAGCGAAGAGGGAGCAGAATATCATGGCTTCAAAACTATCAAGTGCTTCTTTTTAGGTCCAAGGGGTAGGTGCTTGCTTCCCACTCTCAAAAGGGCAACCTTTCAGCTTTTGGCATTTGCTCATTAGTTTATAAGGTCATTTCTCTCTACAAGGTTTTTCCACGACAATCTGGAATAGATGAGATAACAAGTATGTCGATCAAAACGTATTTGTCGACCATAGAAATGAACACCAGGTATTGATAAACAGATAATATCTTGACTGTATACAAATCGATCTGGGTGAAGTTGTCTTAATCCGACCTCTTGAGATTCAAAGAAGGACCCGCTCACCAAACCAAACTAGATTCCCTCTACTACTACTACCACTCTTCTGAACCAAGGAAGCTGCTTGAAAGAATGTTTTTCGGGTCTGAAACTCCGAGCCCACACTTTTGGGCTGAAGGCAACCAGCTCACCACTTTCACTTGAAAACCTGAAAACACCATGTCTCTCCTCACTGTAAAGCAAAATTGTTGATAACAAGAAAAGATATGATTCTTATATGCTCCTTTTCCTACCTAGCTATCCACTCCATGTCTTCAAATGGAATCTATGGTCTGAGTCATTTGATCATGATATAATGTATCGAAATGAAATGCAGCATGTTTAATTATCTTCTCAAAGTTTGTGACAGTCATAGACTAATGGTGTTTATCACGTCCCATTGGAATGTTGTTTAACGCAGAGTCATGGCTTCAGACATATTCAATCGGATGACACAATACGGAATTCTTATAAATCACACATTCATGCAATAAAGCTCCATCGTAGAAAAAGCAAGTGCTAGCATTAGTACCTTCCTGGATTACCAAAAGACATTCAACAACTCATATAATTCTATCAAATATAAGACATACAATCATCACATCATAATTTAATAATATATTTATTTATCGCTGGGTCAATCTTTCGTTGTTCCTATCCGGCTTCTTTGACGATCAAAAGAAATTGGTCCGAAACGTGATGGGCTTCCTTGTCCAAACGCTAATTTTGTTAGTTGGGCCGGCCCGCGCTTTCCCCTGAGCCGCATCCAAGGCATGCTTCCTTCCCCTTTTCGTAACGTCAACCCACCCACATAATCTTCCAAATCTACCCCTACTCACTCCTCCATCACCGTTCACCCAGGGACAAAACCGTCCACGAATTCCCCAATCCCTCCTCTCCTCTCCTCCCCTCTCTGATCACTTCACACAAGCAATCGACTCAACTCGAATCAATTTCTCATCATCGTCAAATCATGTTGAAATCTTCATCGGCGATGTGTTTGGCGTTGATCATCATCGGCTTGGTGATGTTGTTTGGCTGCGATGCTACGGAGTCGCCGCAGTACACGGTGATCCACACGGAATCGGATCAGTTCGAGATCAGGCTGTATCGGGACTCCGTTTGGATGTCTGCTGTTGTTGATGATATTATCTCGTTTCATCAGGCGACGAAGATCGGGTTTCACAGGTCAAATTTGTGTTGCGGTTTCGTGTTTTGGTTGTTGATGTTTTCGGGTTTGAGAGGGTTTGATGGATTGTTGTTTGTGGAATTGGGATTGAACTCCGCTTGATTGGTTGTTTATTGGTGTTAGTTTTGGATTGGTGTGATTCATAAGGAAAAATTCGTGTGATTAATATGTGAACTAATGTTCCATGTAATTGGACCCATCCTAGTTAACCGTTGAAAATAGTTTACACACATCTATACGGCAAAAATATTATAAGTGATCTTTAGATCGTTGTCACGCCACTTGTACCAATTGGCTTAATAGTTACTATGAACTTATCAGGCTTGTTGATATTATGATATTTTGCTGCTAAGTTCAGCTGTTGAGTATGCTTAGAAGCAAACATGAACGATAGGTTGTGTTGTGATATGTATAGAAACTAATTGAGCTAGTTTCTCGATATTATACAAGTCCAAAAACTGAGGTCGTTTTGATTTTGGTCGCAAAATATATGTAGACTTTTAATGTGGGTTGCAAATCATGGTGACTAATGGTAATGGAGGAACCAGAATTTGTAGAATAGATCCCTACATATATCTGGTAATTGGTCAAGTTAATGTGATGAGTCGGTGATGTCAAATCTCAATACTTCAATATCACGATTAGTATGCAAATTTTTAGCCAGGTTTGACATCTGTAATCGTTAAATTGATAACCAAGACGACCTTGGTTATGCCATGAATGGCCTGTGTGCCCATGTATAGGATTATATAGAACTGAATTGCCTAAGTTTCATATTAACTGTCAATGTGGAACTCTCCTTGGCTTCAATCTCAGGTTATTCCAATACATTCAAGGTGCCAACATGAACTATTCTAGGATCCCCATGACAAGGCCTGTCTTGACAAGCATTGTTCCTGGAGCCGGACCGCTTCACTCCTCGGCCTATCACGTTCGCTTCTACATGCCCGTGAAGTTCCAAGGAACTCCGCCGCTTGCCCTCAGCGAGCTCAACTTGAAGCCTACAACATGGCCAAGCCACTGCATTGCGGTCAGGAAGTTCTCTGGGTTCGCCAGGGATGGCAACATCGTGAATGAGGCCGAGAAGCTCTCAACCAGCTTGGCCAGGTCTCCATGGGCCAATTCCACCTCCTTTGAGAGTAAATATGCTTATTCGATTGCACAGTATGATTCTCCATTCAAGTTGATTGGCCGTGTTAATGAAGTCTGGGTTGATGTTGAAGGATCCGAGTTGAATGGTTGTGGATCGACTAGTGCTGTTGCGGTGTACTAAACATCTGAGATAATCCACCTACGTCTGACAAACTGATTGTACAAACGGCTGTTTATGCTGCTTCGCCGCTGTTATGACATGTAAATAGTTGTCTGCTGTAAAAATATCAGCTGTGGAAGAAACTATGGGATATGCTCTTTTAGATGGACAAACGTGTATTTGGGATGTGGATATATTTGTGTTTCTTACGCACCTGTATCATGTATGATGTGTATAAAATATGTAATTTGTCTTCGACATCCTAGATACTCAGCATCAAGGGTTTTGCTTACCTTGTACTTGCCAGAGCACACAACGTAAGGCTCTATGCTGTTCACATCGTAGCCGATCTTTGATCTCAACAGATAACTTGTGCTACTCGGCAAAAGTGGGTTTCAGTTTCCATGTAGTTCCATCTAGTGCAAGGATTTAATAATCCTCTCTTGAAATACTCTCGACAGTCGACACTATTAGTTGACGAATCATGCGTTCATATAACTTGATGATGCATCCACTGAATTCATTGATCATGAAGGGATGGAGCTATGATTAATTGTCGAAAGGTACTAGTTTTCATTGACTACATTTTAGTCGAAAGGATCTTTTTTTTTCTCACTTCTCTCACAAACATTTACAAAAAAAAATCATTTAGTATAAATTTAATACAATGTAAATATTTGAATTATATTGGGAGGAGGACTAAAAAAAGAGAATAGTAGGCCCGGTGGGCCTTGGCCCGACAGGGGACCCGTGAGTTCTCATTTACTATTCATTTGACTCTGAAGCCCAGCCCAAAATCTACCCCTTCCCCTTTCTCTCTCCTTCTCCCATACTCCTCCTCGTGGTCTCCCGATCTGGAAACCCGTCACTCGAATCTCCCCCCTTCAATTACGTCTCCAAATCAAACAATTCCTCTCATCACATCATCACCACCTCGACTCCTCGATCATCGATTCGATTCTCCTATCAAGGATTTTCTCCGATTCCGATTGCGGGATTTCGACTGATTCTCTGTTAGGGTTTCGGCGCATCGAATCCCCCAATTATTTCGACAATCAGGTGAACGAATTGTGATGATGCTTTTTGAGATGTTTGGTTTGGATTAGTGATTAGGGTGCAGTGAAATCTGGTGGCTTTGCATGAAGAGGAATTTTGGATCGGGGGATTTGAGGGGCGTGGTGGATTTGATTTGATTTGATGTATTGGATTGTGGTTGGGTATAGGAATTGGGGAGATTAGGTTTTTTAGGTTAGGTAATTGATTTGGGATTGATTGATTTATCTTGTTGAGTAGTCAATAGATGTTTAGGGTTTGTGAATGATATATACGGTGATTTGCGTGTGGAATTTGACTTAATGGTTTGCTTGTGTTTGAAATTTTTGGGGGTTATTTCTTTGTTTCGTTTGCAATTGGTGTAATTGAGCTTCGGGTGGCTGTCAAAGGTTGGCTGGCTAGCAGGGAGGTATAGAGCTTCTGCCATGCTCTTGTATGTTGGAGCTAGGATGCTTGACGGACGTGCTCGTTGCAGATGTCTGTTTGAAATGCCTGTGTTCAAAATGGATAGTTCAGCTTTGGCTGTTCGTTAGGATAAGCTCTCTACCAGCTGCAAGCTCCAGTGTTGAGTGTTTTTAATGAGGTTAAATAATTCATGGATTACGTCATGGACTCTTGATTTCCCCATTTTGCTAGCTGTCTGACTTCCGAGGGAAATGGTCAATTGTGGATTCCTATGGTGCTGCAGTGCATAGTAATGCAAGTATTTCTGAACTGGGTAGTAGATATATTATTCACAGGCCAACTCTTTCTGTCATGTTTTCCAAATAGCCATTGATTGAGGAAAAGAAGTCCGCCCTGCTAGTTAGAGCACATGGCAGTATTATTCACAAGGTTATTACATTGATGCACGGAGAAGTAGGAAAGTGTGGCTCTTGATGCTGCAGTGGGTATTCAGTATTCTAGAAACTTGCCAGTTATCATGTTATAACTAGCTGCCTAGGAGACGATTCTTTGTCGATTGAACTTAAGCATAGGCTTTTTCCGATGATAAAAAGAACAAAAAGATACTAATTTGATATCTTGAGATTTGAATACTAATGGGAAGCCACTGAATTTTTTGTGTTATCTTGAAACAGAATTCTCCATATCTGTTTGCAAAAGTATTTTTTTGCTTGACATTTTTGAACTTTTAGTTTGGCTTTAAGTGATCAATGGTATCTTCTTCTCTGAGTAGCACGATTAATGTTCTTAAAAGATAACATTGAATTGGTGGGCTGTGATTGTGTCTGTAAATGATTTTCTTTCTTCTTTTCCTGTCAGTACTCAAGCAGTGAAATGCTTATTTTTCTGTTGGCTCAGCAGGTTGTTCGAGTTTTATTTTGATGACCTTGCAACTGCTACTGAGATATGGCTTCAAGCATGATAAATGGGGAGAGGAGGTACATTATTCTTCCAAACATCCTGTGCATCAGTGGTTTGTTCATGGCTCATTCCAGAATTTATGTTATGCTAATTCATTATCTTGAACAAGCATCGGTATGATGAAAAGAGGGACTTTTTAGTGGTACTTGATCATCTATGAGCTGGTGGCAGTTATGTGCCCGCTTGAGTAATTAATCTGATGTTGATTTTGATTAAATAGTCAGCTATCTCCACTCAACTATTTGCCTGTCCTTGACTGGTGAAACCTCTGGTGAAAAATGGCTGAAGAGAAAAATGAGTTATATGCAAAGCCAATATTAAAATAATTTTGCATTGATTTGCAGAAAGTCATCGCTCTGATAGAAGCAGTTCATTTCTAGCATATTGATCTGTTTCCAGTAAGGGTTGGAATATGAGAAACTTGAATCTTT
>JAOVYX010001127.1:0-12927 GCA_035668315.1 Drosera spatulata | reverse complement strand
ATCGGTATCGAATCTCCAATTGTATCCGAATGGCAGCTTCTGTCCATAAGCATAGGTGACAAACTCTGAAGGTAAATTGTCTTCGGGCACATCTAAGCTCAGATTTTGGATCTGAATTCGACTTGTGACTTCAGGCTCGACAGTAACTGATTCTGTACTCGACGAACAGGATGAATAGAACGTGTTTGTCAAGAAAAGAGTTATGAGATTCGTCGAAAGAATGACAAAAAGAAGGAAAGCATGGCTAGGTAAAGTGATGGCCTTGTTGGGCTTCAAGTATTTCAGGTTTACCATTTTGTGTTTCTTTGTAGTACAGGAGTTTTTGGTTATGTTTTGTTTTATAATCAGCTAGCTAGAATTAAGTACCATAGAGGATATTTAACGAGGTGAGATACATCCTCGGATCCTCATTGGCTATGTACTTGACCAATCGAGTTACCCTCGCACCAGAATATGTATATATATGCATGGATACTTCGTAGAGGCAACTAGTCCGGGAATTGATGTTCTGGCTTGTGATGAGAGTATTAGAGAAGATGGCAGGACCAGCTACTTGTAAGTTGTAATTCACGGTATACTACATGGAAGGAAATGCTGTATATTAGAGTACGCTAATATAAGTAAAAAACAATTTTAAAATTTCTTCTAATAAATAGAGGTAACATTTGAAATTTTCTTTTTCATTTTTGTAGAACATGAGATTCACTTCTAAAATCAATTGACAATAGAAGAAAGACACATGATCTATTTATACTGCTGTAGGTTTTATTCAAACTTCGATGTTGGTTTAGTATCTCTAACAACTTTCAAAGAGTAGACAATTCTCGCTATTCTGTGGTCGAAGTCATATGTATAATTTGCAACTTGTTTGTCTCGAGATCATAACATGATTGCAGGTCTTAAGAACAAAGTCTAATTGGAGGATAGGAAGAAAATGACGGCCATGAACATTATGGTAGGAAAGCATATGATGGTGCAGAGTTGAAACTTAGCTAAAGTTGATGTATTAAGGTTTTTCAACTAGAAGATAGGGCCATTCTACAACGTCATAGAACAAATGATGAGCCCTAACAGAAAATCATGCTATTAACTTACATAATTCTATGATCCAAGGTTGCACAAACTAGTTGCATTTAGAGGTAACTAGCAAATGATGAATACTAACGACCACGATGACTAAAAAGTGCTATATCAACGATTTGGTCTTAGGATGATTGAGGGTATGGAGTGGTATATATGATATTTTGCACAATGGCGGGTTTTTCCTTTCATTTCGCATACTATAAGCGGTAGCTCGACGGGATTTTCTTAATCTGAAACTTAAAATGTTTAAGCACTAATCTTTGTTAACGAAGATAGTCTTCGAAAGACTATGTTGAAAATATTTCACTGCTCATTTACCTTCTTACACTTCCATTGCTGTTATATCTCTTTCTGCGACTACCAATGAATAAGTCTTCATGTCATTTGCGATTATACCATAATAGCTAGTTCAATAATAACGACTTGTTATATCTCTTATTCATGATTTCTGGTTCTATTCTGATGTAACTACCATCCAAAACTTGTTTTAAAAGTAGTAAAAGTGGTTTCACTGAGTGGTAACAATAACCCTTCAATCATCATTACTGCTTTGCTACCACCACTCCTAGATACATCATCATATTATGGACAGATAAATGTAAATGAAATGATAGCATTGCCAATAACCATGTTACTAACTGTACGGTATGTCGATGAAACTGGCAATTTAACGAGAATATGATTAGGGCGACCAGAGACTCGGGCCAAAAAGTCTGGCATACATACATCATCATCTAAGGGAAATAAAACCCTAGGGAAATCAAACTCGAGTATGATGTCACCATATTCGAGATAAGGGCAGATAAAAATGAAGGATAATGATCCACATCCAACGCACAATATGTAAGCAACAAATCACAGTCCCCTTGTTGAATATGGAGATGAATAAACTGATGGCGATATAGTGAAAAACAAGAATGCAGGAAAAGAAATGTTGCACTTCGTTCATTGACCATATACATGTTCTAGAGCAACAACAATCATACAATGATAATTCGATCCTAAAGATGCAACTTCTAGTCACCCTTAAGCCACATGTTGACTGTTCTGACTCCGTTCTGATGTAGTAGGGTGAATCCATAAAGACTGACTGGTATCAGGTTCATGATTGCACATACCATACAGAATTGAGCTTGGCTGCAGATTGGACCAACCTGCAAATATGATACCGAAATGAGAACATACAAAGCATATTCGAACAGTTCTAGGGATCAAACTGTTTCGGGATGACGAACAACATTGCTTCGAGTGGTAACCTCTGGTGCTATTTGAGCGTGTATGTGCTAGTTTAGTACAGCATAAAGACAACATCAAATTGCATGGTGATTAACTAAGTGCAACATTTCTTTTCCTGCATAAACCTTATGTTAATCAAAGCTGTTAATCACTTTGCTTGCAGTGATATTACTAATATCATACTTAAACGCATTGTCGCATCGCATTAAACCTTATGAGCTTCAGAACACAGTAAATATAATCAAAGGAAGAAGATGCAAATAAGTACATGAAAGTCATGGCAAGAGAATCAACTTACCCAGGGGAAGCAAGTAGGTTTCAGTGCCTAAGCAGGACTGTGATCTCCCTTCTTGACTACCAAATATTTTGATGCCCGGAAGTGAAAATAGATAAACTGAATCAATATCTGAAAAAAATACCAGTTAAGGTTTTCTCAACACAGCTTTTCTCTCGCTCGCTGTAACACCCGCGTGGGATGCGACTTAAAAGACGCAAGAAATATGTAGAAGTGAAAATGTGCAAACAGAGAATGAAAATAACGGACTAAGAGGATTCATATGACCGATAAAAGAATATAGAATAAGGATACAAATGTATCTAGAAGCACACAGCCTCCTGCATCGACCAGCCATGGAAGATTTGGACTGATTTTCGACCACTCCAAGCTATTGACAAGTATGCTGCAAAAGCGAGGTTAGGCAAATGCAAATGTCAGGTGCTAGTCCATCAAATGCATAAAGATAAAATGGATTTGTCTTCTAGAATCGCGTATAAACACCACAACTGAATGCTCCGGGGTAACAGAAAGTGCTGCCTAATGCAAATAACGGAGACATAAGAGAGTCACTGGAGAACTTTATAGCCACTGATATTCACAAAGATACCATCATTTTCTCCAGTGAATACTCCAGAAAAACTCAATATAGTGTCAACAGAACCCCATTACAGCAGGGTAAAGCAGAGAGATTTTATTTTTGTTTTTGTTTTGTTTTGGTTTGGTTTGGTTGTTTTGGTTTGGTTTTGTTTCTTTTCTGTTCTTTTATTTTTCTTTTCTTTTATTTTATTTTTTGGTTAATGTGATCTTATTCCGTAGTGCAAAAGACAATTCTCATAGCATAAAAGAATAGAGGAAACAGTCGGGACATACCTTGCAACGTATGTACCATTGCCCACCAATGCAAATATGAACATGAATGGACTGAGACCCTGGTCACACGCGAAATGTAAGAAATACTTGAGAAACTTTACAATAAGAAAAACCAGCGATTATAAGCAAAAGAGGAATGATATGTGAAATCGTTTTTGTGTAAGTTTCTTGGAAACTCTCCTTTTCATCTATGGATTGTTGGCCCTATCATTAACTCTTACGGAGTCCAAACAAAGGGATGAAAGGGAGACATTCCAAGCGACTAAACGAAAAAGGATGAAAATAGAAAGCTTCATACCTCAACATTGCCCCTCCGTATCTGCAGGTTCAGCATAGCAACACAAGAACACATGCAAAACTCATAATTAGTGCATGTCTATAATTTGGGAACCAAAACAAAGAAGAAAGCATGAACACTAGAAAACAGATTATAATACAGCTGACAAATGCGAGAGGAGCCCTCATCAAATAGCCAAGGAACTAGAATGTTTAGGACATGGGAGAGTTAATCACTTGAATGGATTGCTAAGAAATGAATATAACTTGACAACAAATGATAGTCACGGCATCGTGCACTTTAGAGAAAACCACGAAGTAAAAACTGCAGTGTTCATAAGAAACTATAGGAATAAAAGCAAACAATCTTATCCTCAACTTAGACCACAGCGCTTACATTTAACAAAATTTGAGGAAGCCTTCCACCCATGTAAATGACAGCCATAGCCCAACCCATGTATGCCCCTAACCCACCACTTCCACCACCTCCAGAATTCATCGCTTGTTTAGCATCTACCTGTAATGATCAATTGTAAATTTTCCTCCTTGCATTGAGTTTGCAAAAACATCCCATTTCAGGTTCTTCCATGAAGAATGTTGATTTAATTCAAAACCATCTCTTCTTCCTCCTTTGTCATCTGCAACCTTATTTACTTTTCTAGTTTTAGCGATTTAACTCAGAGAAGGATGCGACATTCATTTTACCTGCAAAAGCTTTCTTTTCAGCTGCTTGAACGTGCTGTGTTTTGTCATTTCCAAGACAATACCCGGCTGTCTGATTTCTATCCTAGAGGTATTATAACCTCCAACAAAGAATGTGACAACCGATACCTGAAGCAGGAAAGAACAAAATTAATGATAGGAAAGATATATCAGCTTCCAAAATCATCATTTGGAGAACATAGAACTCACCAAACACAACATGGTTTTTGTGTTTAAATGAGATGTGGTTTTAGGAGGAGGTGAACCAAAAAGTAAGGGTTCTTCCGCGGGGTTCTCAAACTCTATTGAAGCTCTTCTGTGTAACAATGATCCCATCGTTGGTGTGTGACTTGTTGATAGAGATCTTGCAGACCTGAAACATACAAAGACAAAAATGATGAATTAATCTACATGACCACAAGAGACCTCAAGAATTAAGATAGGCCTACCCTCGCTCCGGATAATGTTGTCCTGAATGATACTTTATTGTTAAAGTTTTAACACCAAAAGGGAAGAGATAAAATTCATTGCTCAATCAATTCTGAGCTCAAGCCACTAAAACTTCAGTCCATTAAAAAATTAGAGTGAACGCCAGCAATGATTAGTTCTCCTGAGTAGCCACTATAACAAGCATAAAACTAGACAGTCAGTATGATAATAAACAGAATGAATTATCAGATCCTCCTTCCTGACATTTTTTTGACTCCTAAGAGTCAAGTTCAGTTCAGGATAGCTGACGCCAAAAAGTTCACCTTTGTAAAACAAATTGAAAGTTATATTTGTCATGAAATCTGCTTCAAGTCACCTTTACACAAAAAACGGAAAAGAAAAAAGAAAAAAAAGAACTCTGCTTCAAGTCAAGCTCATCGTAGAATGCCAAAGTATTTAACCAGAAGAGTACGATACATATAATAAGAATCTGCTCCACGGCTTCCGCCAGAGAAACTTCGTGGCACAGAAGGAAGGGGAATGGGATAACTCGGCGGAGTGCCATCCTCAGATAGCGTGGATCCATATCCCTGCTTATCAGTTCCTTTGATGAGCTTTTCCTCCCCGTTGCTAGCATGACCACTTCTTCCTGTTATCTTAGCCGGCGACGCTTTGGCATCCTAAAAACAAACAGAATTCACCACACAAAGATGGAAGCATAGGCCAGATGACATTGTTGCCAGAAGATATATATGCTGAATCACTGAACAGTAAACCATTGAGAACAACAAACACCTAGTCATTTAAGATCGTCCTATTAACCATTGCAAAGCGTTAAGACAAAAATAATATTTCTTCAACATGGCATTGAGCAAATGTGGCTAGAAAACAGTTTCTTTTATCACAAGCTTAGTTTTCTTCTTCCTTAAATCTCACTTTAGCACAACTTCTAATCAATATTGCTTGAGACGACAAAGGCATAGGCGCATAGCAAAAGGGGTATGAAAGAACAGATTAGTTGATAAGCAACATACTATTTGCCTCTGTGTAGATTTAAGTCGAGGATAGATGTGCACATAGTAGACCGATTGTAGCGTGAGGATCAGAGTTGTTACTGTATACAACTGAATAACACAAAACAAGAAGAATGCAATTAGATTATAAGGCATTTGAACAGAAAAAAAAAATCACTCAATTTGGTGCTCTCCTTACCAAGGCCATGTAATACTGTGTTGGAAGCTGTAAAAGAAAATTAATAAATGATTTAGTGTCTCAATCAAAATTTTCCAACAGCTTTAACCCATAAAACTGGTAGCACAAAGTCAAAAAACAAGAATGACGAGAGAACTGGTCAGCATAAAAAATACACACAATCAGACTCCTTGCAACAGTATAACTCAGAGATACGATAAGGGACTAAGGGAGCACTGGTCTATACTATAAGCAAAAGTCTTGGAAGTATAAATTCACTGCAGTTTTCCTCCCTGCAACAGTAACACAATGAACAGACCAATCAAGAGGAAAATGAAAACGAATTTTGACTTACAGTTGCTGGTTCAAGCAAGCACCCGAACAGATTGAACAAATCTCTGCATGCAATAAGACAAATATATTGAAGACACAGAATCAGAACATGTTCAAAGTACAGGAAAGTAAGTTTGGCATCAAAATAGAGCTTAATGTCAATTCAAACATCTGAAATATCAAGAGTAGCCTGGTTGTAATGGCAGCTCTTCTTATGTCATACTAGCTTGTATCGAATTATCGCATAGACAAAGGTATCTCAAAATTTATATGCCCATATTGTTCCACCAAATGGGCAATGATGTTCCATTCATTAGACTCACAATTGCATCTTACTTAAAGAGCATATGGGTTGTTACTAAAACTTCAGTTTAGTCCTGACTCCTATTTTTATGTTCAGAGGAGACCATCCGGTTCACAACTGTCACCGGCTAAGATACAAGAGACTTAGAATGATATTCCCATAACTACCCTATACCTTATGCATTCATTTTACACCGCATAGTTATCATACGTTCTAGCCCGTGTTTGCATACTCATCCATAATATTATGCCACCTTAGCATTCCACATACAGAAACTTATGTACAAGTTGATTTTCGCTTTTTAAACCTTGCTTACCACAAAGTTATCCAGATAATATAGAATTCCGAGACCAAAAACAAAATAGAAGAATTATTTTATTGAAGTACAGCTTTTTCAGTCCTCCTTATGATAGCACTCCTGAATAATCCTGATGATAGACTTGTGCATACCCTTTCTACTCCCCCATATTGTTTCTTACGTGGCTCCTAGGCAGCAAAGAACAAACCATCTATTTCTTCCAGAAAACAAGAAATGATAAATATATTTGAGAGGCTTCCCTTCCATCATATTCTCCTTCTCGGATTAGGCTCTCAGGTAGATTGGCAACCAGCATTCGAATTGGAAATTGAACTACCTAGCATCCTATTATACCAAAAGGTTTTGTAAAAATTATCCCCATGTCGTGAAGAGCTGACGGAGGACGTGGTGTGACGGATATTGTGACGCAGAGAACTCACATCCATATTTTGTAAAGGCCTTTCTAAAGTCTAATAGACTCTGCCTCTTATCAGACTACTCTTATTGAACATCATCATTCTCACATAGACCTCACCCAAAAAATCACCCGAAAACCCAGAAACGGACTGAAAAAACACTAGATTCAGAAACATGAGATTCAATCTTAAAATTAATTGATGAAAATAGCATGAGAGGCTCGTAAACTAGGTATCTATACACAACCTTTCCCGAAGCTCCAATAAGTGTTTCTCAGCATGGCCCTCAGAAGTGGTGTTATTTGGGATGTACTCGTGACACTATGAATACATGTGACATGGAGCACATGTGAGTCAGTACGTGCTTTAATACTATACCATATGTAACAATAATGAGTTTCACCTCCGAAACCAATTTGCAATACAAGCATCTCATTTTCAAATATACAGATGCATAAATTTCTAAATATTCCAGCGTGGATTTTCTCAACACCGAAATCAGTCGTCTGTCATCGCAACGCCCTAAATCAAGCAAAATCGATCGTAATTCAAAACACAAATAGTACTATGCGATGGTGTGTGTGAATTCAATCACATTACCCGATGATCCAAGTAAACAAGAAGGCGAAGGAGAGTCCCGAGGTGGACTTGGTGCGGTAATTGGTGATGATCTGAGGGACCTCGGCGACTCCCCACGTGACGACGCTGATCATCCCCAGCGTCAGCGACGCCGCGTCCCTCGGACTACACAGGCAGTACCCGAGGTAGACCTTCGCCCACCTCGCGCATTGCTCCCCCAAACACTTCTCCTCCGCCGACAACATCGCTGGAGAACGAGCTGATGATGAGGAGGAGAGTGGGTGGTGAGGCGAGTGAGGAGGGTTGTGTTGTGGTGATGATGGTGTTTTTATATTGTTGTGGGGGGAGGTTTTGTGTCGTGGTGTTGTGTTGCTGGAGGTGGTTACAAAAAGGGTTATGTCTCGTGGGGATTGGGATTATGTAGCTCCTGAATCTGATACAGTAGTACATCGAGAATATCTTTTGAAGAAATGAACTAGAAGATCCGCAGATATATCTGAAATCGTACCTATTTTCTCATGGGTGCTGTAAAACACAAAAAGACAGTCTGATGTCTGTTATAAATTATGTTTATAATTTTTAGTTATTTTTGAAAATTTTTATAATGCATAAATCAGATTTTAGTTATAATTTGATAATATATATTCATCATTTATAGAGTTTTTAATTTATAATATAAAATGATTACTCTATAATATTTACAACAATCACCTCGTAGCCTTTTACAACATGGATGATTTTTCCTTTGTTAAAATATAGATGCAATGGTTTCATCATGTTATGGTTCGATGGTGAGATGATCAAATATTAACTTTTACACAATTTTCATAAGACATCGACGATAATAGTCTGAGTTATATATTTTAATTTTAAATCAATGATAAAATTTTAATGAATTACTAAAATAAAAAACAAAACCCCTTAAAATATATGTTTAATTAATAAATAAATAAATATCGACAATTACATTCAAATTGGAATAAAGGTGGCAGAAAAACTTAATTAAGTTCCTTAAAATAATTCTTTGTCTCAAATTCTAACTGATGTGACGATTAATTTAGGAGTCGTTTTGGGTTTTATATTCTTTTTGGAGTTTCATGTTGGATTGATATTGATCCTCCCTGTCCCTTCGACCCCTTCTGCGGAAGAAGAACGGAACAGGATCGTTCCTTCACTTGATACCAAATCAAGTGGGGTCAGGCCCGACCTGACCCCTCATTTTCATATCATCGGTATGTAAAATGTCACAGCTATTAACAATATTGATAGTAGCAAAATTGTTTCTTTGACATGATCATAAAGCCAACAGCGACCATCACATTTTAATATGAGATGCCAGTTAAATCATTAAAGACGACACATATATAGCTGGTGAACTCAATTCTATGGTATGTTTATGTTTTCTACACGAGTGCTTCATAAAACGGGCTGTAATCAAGAAGTTGTAACGAAATGTTTGAGGTTATAGGTGCAACCAAACTCTTTTCGATTTTATATATTAAAAAGCTAGCTGGGTCAATCACAAAATTTCATGTAGCGTATGAAACTTTAACACTGGTCCGTACTATTTGCGTATTTGTTGGTTGTATTTTGTATCTCGTAAATAACAATATCATGGCGAAACACAAGCCAAATACAACACACATACAGACAGTGATCTAAGTGAAAAATACATTAAATTTTATGTACGAGACAAATAAATATGCAAGACCAAGATACATTTGTTCTAAGGTTTAAAGAATAATATCTTCAGCACATGTCCAAAAATGATAAAAGAAACAAGACTTGCTCTTTCATTTGTTCTCTAGCTGTTGAATAATGCAGATCTGTTCATGTGGATGGTGTTGGCGCAAGTGCATCAAATTTGTATGTTTCTGATGATTATATCATATGTTATTTGTATAATACTGGAGTTGTATACTAAAACGACGACGGAGACAAATCACTCCATTGTCGCCCTATAAGTCCACTTGGCCCCAATTTTTGGTTTTATAGTAGTGTTGTACGGTTGTTATTCGCGCTTTAAATCAATGTTGATCAATCGTTGCGTGAGAGATGTTTATATGTTATAATACTAGTTTGAGTTCCGTTATATAAGTTGAGTTTTCGATAAAATTCAATGCTCAAAATAATCATTAAGCAGATCGCAGATAGATAAATTAGATTATGATGATACTTTAAAAATCTGAGTTCTCTGGTCTCTACCGGTGTATCGACTGGAACAATTGACAGCATGTGCAACATGAATGTGTGTATCGGACAATATTGCTTCTCCGAGCCTTCGAGGACCAGCCCACCGGTCTCTCTTTCAGTCCGTTTAACTTTGACTGTGCTTGGGCCGGACTGAACCGTACTGAACCAAGGAGTCGGATCAGTTAAGGTCTATTAATTAAGGAGATGATGGTTGCGTAACCTTAGTCAGCCAACAAAGATCAGCCATCTATTTGAAAAATAAATCAAGTATTTATTGTTTTTATATAAGATTTCAAAATCAGGATTTCAAAATAGAAAACGATTACAACACAAAAAACGACTCTTCCAAGAGACAACTCTTCGAAAAATATTTATCAATATTAATCATTTTGACTCTAAGTGCTCAATAATTCAAACTGTAGGATAAGATATCGTATTTACTGTCTTTATATAAGATTGTAGACTATATATCTTCATTCAGCATCCACTAGATCTTACTCTTCACTTGAGTTGTAATTTTGATTCATGAGGTTCTCGACTTGAATTCAGCAATTCAATCTTTAAACCAAGTATCAATCCATGATCTTTAGATTGACTTCTTTGTAGTTCAAATAACCTTCAGATCCATCCATACTTGATTAAGAAATCAACTGCCTTCCGGGATATAACGAAAATTTTTTGAATCTTGACCGTCCATCTCACAAATGAACGATTAAGTAATGTTGACTGTATAATCCTTCCTAACCAACGCATGCTATGGATCATCAATCATTAATAATTAATTACTGTAAAAAAACTTGGCTCGGCCGAGGTTTGTAAATGTCTTGTCCAGTTCGGCCCTTTTCAAAAAGTCATCCAAACCTATCAATTCTCTAATGCTGCGTTTTGAATCGAAAGAATGATTTCTAAAAAGAATACAATATATAATTAAGAAGGAATGAGAGGCATAATGTATTGAACCTCATATGTTTTAATGATAACAAACAGGTGAGCACTAATGATGTTTTGAGTTTATTTGTGTGTAGGTACACATTTAGATTTAAAGTTTGAAGAAATGCATGGATTTCTTAATCAAGTATGGATGGATCTGAACGTTATTTGAACTACAAAGAAGTCAATCTGAAGATCATGGATTGATACTTGGTTTAAAGATTGAATTGTTGAATCCAAGTGGAGAACCTCATGAATCAAAATTACAACTCAAGTAAAGAACAAGATCTAGAGGATGCTGAATTAAGATTTATAGTCTACAATCTTGTATAAAGACAGTAAATACGATATCTTATCCTACAGTTTGAAGTATTGAGCACTTAGGGTCAAAATAATTAATATTGATAAATTTTTTTCGAAAAGTTATCTCTTGGAAGAGTCATTTTTTGTGCTATAACCGTTTTCTGTTTTGAAATCCTGTATAAAGACAGTAAATACTTGGTTCATTTTTCAAAAGGACGGCTGGACTTTATTGGTTGGTTAAGCTTTTCTGTACTGAAAATGTTAGGGATAAAATCTGGTTTGATTTATTTGTTATAAGATCCCTAAAAACTAGAAAACATGGTAAAATTTGTTTCTGATTAATTTTCCCTATCTTTCACATTCATCCTCCTTCTTCCTGGTTTATAGCATCAAAGCAATTATTTAATAAACTCCAGGATTGTTTTAAAACTCAACCGAATCACATAGAACCTAAGGAGATTAATCAAGTTGAGTGTTTTTTAAAGAAACTTTTCAACTTCAATCTTGGTAATTCGAAGGAGGTTTGAATTTTGATTTACAATGAAGATATTCAGATGAATTCTAACCTTAGTTGTGCTAAATGTTCATTACTGTATGATACTAGTGTTAAGCTTCTCATGTCCATAGATTATCGAGTTGTTCGATATTGA
The DNA here is from genome assembly GCA_035668315.1 of Drosera spatulata. NCBI lineage: Eukaryota > Viridiplantae > Streptophyta > Magnoliopsida > Caryophyllales > Droseraceae > Drosera > Drosera spatulata. The sequence goes on along the minus strand of JAOVYX010001127.1, from coordinate 857 downwards.
TCATCTTGTAGAGCTGTGATTGATTGTCAACCGAGACCAAGGGTCTACAAGTGTTGTTAAGTCAAGTTACAAGGGTGTAGTTTATAAGGGATCGTTTAGTCTCGTAGTTTGATGAACTGTGAGCAAAAGATTAAGGATGTACTTGTAAAATGATGTTGCATAGTGTGATTGTTATGTGTGTAGTGTAGATATAACTCTCTCCCCAAGGTGGGAATGAAACACTATAAATCTGGTGTTTTTTTTTATTTCCTCCTCTGTTTCATATTTGTTTGATCACTTAGAAAATATTAGAAAAAACTGAAACTGAAAACTACTACCTCCATCCCATATTAATTATTACGTGTTGAACCGACGTGAGAATTTATGTGAAAATTGAATTTGTATAGATTTTAATTAAAAATAATATTATTTTTTGTGATAGTGGAGTTTACTGTAGTTGTTGAGAAAGAAGTCAGTGGATGCACTGTTACAAATGAGATTGATTTGTTAATTTTTTAATATTAAAAGGTTACTAACAAAGAAAAAATAATGTTTATTTTGAAACGGAGCAAATAGAAAATGTAAATTAATTTGGGATCATAAAAGTACAAGAACTAACTCTTATATAGAACTGATTCTAAATAAAACATCAATTTTAATACATTATTTTACGGCAATTCGAAAAAAGTTTATCATGGAGAGTTGAGCAAGGAAACCCTAGGCGGGAGCTATTCTGCATCAACTGTTCAATTCATCCTCTCCCTTCTCCCTTGAATATTACTTATGACTGGGATAATGGAATACTGTAATCCATTTCATGGGTGTGTTTGATTTCATACTTCAATCAATCCAGGAATCGAATTAATAGAGAATTGGAT
>JAOVYX010001126.1:0-12929 GCA_035668315.1 Drosera spatulata | reverse complement strand
CTAGAAAAAACTGAAGAAAAAAGAGTATCTCCTTTCTCTGAAAGAATACTCCGGGGAACGCCACGGAACCGATTTAAAGTGCAACAATTCGAAATCTACGATGTAGCGACTGATCCAAACACCCATATTTAGAATTACGAGTCACTCATGGATATTTATGGAGCCGATGAAGTGATCTTATGCAAAGTCTTCCCAACAACTCTAAAAGGAGCCACTCGTTCATGGTTCAAAAACCTTCCATCGTCCTGTATAGACTCATTATAGATATTACAAAGTTGTTCACAAGGCACTTCATCTACAGCCGAGGAACTAGAGTAACCTTGAATCACTTACGATAGAGTTACCAGAAACCAAATGAAAAACTATCTGAATACATCAACAGGTTTAATTTAGTAGCAGTAAAGACAGAGAATATAAACGAAGAGTTAAAATCAGAAGCACTCATCAATAGGGTCAAAAATTCGGATCTATTTTTATAATACCCCAAGGAAATGCTTAAATGGTTTGATAGTACTTCCTATACCAATAAGGTCACCTTCCTTTTCGGTAACCCATCACTTTAGAACTTTGCAATTAAGCGTGCTTAACGTGGAGCAATGGTGGGATGGGTGGCCTCCTGGTAAGTTTCCCAGGGCGTGCGTGAGTGAGGCCAAAGCGTACTGAAAGGACTAGTGTTGGTCTGTGGGGCCAGTTTTCAGTCTGATGAGCTGTTCTTGGTGACGATCCGGTAGTAAGGATTTGGCCGGGGCGTTACAATATGGTATCAGAGCAATCCTGCGACCGCGTGTTGGACTTGTGGATAAGAGGTCCAGGTCAGTCGCCTGGCGGGGGAAGGTTTTGGGGCTGTGTGTCGTACGTGAAGTCGCAGCGAGGACGTTGCGTTCTTTAAGTGGGAGTGTATGTAATACCCCAAGGAAATGCTTAAATGGTTTGATAGTACTATCTATAAAAACAAGGTGCACTATTCTTTTTGGTAGCCCATCACTTTAGAACTCCGCAGTTAAGCGTGCTTAACGTGGAGCAATGTTGGGATGGGTGACCTTGTGGGAAGTTTCTCAGGGCGTGCGCGAGTGAGGCCAAAACACACTGCAAGGACTAGTGTTGGTCTGTGAGGCCAGTTGTCAGCCTAGCGAGCAGTTCTTGGTGACGACCTGGTAGTAAGGATTTGGCTGGGGCGTTATAATTTTATCAATTAAATTTGAAATCTCCTTGGAGTTACAATGATCTAATAGAAGAATTAAACAGACATGAGGGAGAGGAGGCCGCCATGCTTACCAGGGAAAGAGCAAAAGGAACAGGAAGTCGACTTAAAAGGTTCCCACCAAGTAAGAACCAAACTCGGCAAATTGAAAGAAAAGAAGATAGGTTCCGACGACCAGTGATATGTATGAAAACACACATCATTTCTTTACTCTAAATGTTTGTTTTATGGCTCATGTAATGTCTATTTTATGTTGTTAGTTTTCTATCTTGGAATGTTGGTGCTACTGCGTTTTTATGTTTGTCTATTTGTCTTGAAATGTTGATACTGCTATGTTTTTATGTTTTTGACAGATTGGCACGAAGTTTGGAACAAAAGTAAAGAAAGATGAAGAGGAATGGCAAGTCATGAGCTCCAAGGCTGGAAATTCACGATTTTCGTCGTTTCATGTGCCTCGAGAGCTAATACAGCAAAGTTTCACGTCGATATGTTATCTTAGAATGTTTAGAAGTGACGTATAAGTTTTTAAAATTTTTGAATGTCGTTTAGTATTTTTCGTAATAGTTTTAGGTGATCAGCACACCTGTCGCGGCCACTACAAGAGTGTCACGAGCAGGCTGCAGGATGTCGCGGGCGTGATGGCTACAGGTCGTTGGAGCGACTGATGATTTTCAGGAAAATTTGGATTTTTAATATGTCGTGGGCGTGACACCCTGGGTCGCGGCCGCGACGATGTCCTAGATGCAGGATTGTTGTTTTCAGCCGTCGGATCAATATGGTTTCGACCTATGCCTATAAATACATGTTGTTAGGGTTCTTCTCAGTAGAGATTGAGCACAGAAATGACAGAGGCGATTAAAGGAGGTGGAGACGCGAAGAGAGGAAGTTTTGGAGGGCTTTCATCAAGCTTTTCAAGGAGAATTGATCCGCGATTCGTTTGTTTAGCTTTGGACATCAGTTTGGAATGTGATTTGTGTTGTAAAACCTTCATTCTCAGTTATTTATTTTCTGTAAAATGTCTATTTTGGATGCTATGACTCGTTCCATACTTAGTTTGATCAATATATGTGAGTAGAACATTAGTAGGGATGTGTTGATGAACTTTTGATGGTCTTAGATCATGAGATGATGCGTATTTAACTAAAACCAGAGATGTTGATAATGAATATGTTGCATGAAACCTGTTAGAACTATTGCATAACATATGTTTATTAGATTGATCACCTAATATACATAGTTTAAAGCTATGAATCGCGCTAAGTGATTTAGTTAGTAGCAAATTGATATAATATGATTTAAGGTAATTGTCATATATAATCAATGGTTTTATATGCGTGTGACATGATTAGTTTAAGCTAATTGTTAGTCATGTTATGAAAGATTTTTTCATGTTTTGAATCAACTCTTTTGATGAAACCATGTTTGAGCTAATTGAAATGGTTTTAATCTATTGAGTTAGTTTGACTATCCGAGCTAATTAGAAGTTAGAAACTAAGAAAAATAATGAGTTAAACCAAAATTTATTACAGCCATTCCATATTAATCATTACATCTAAAATTCAGAAACATCCGTGATTGATCTAAGTGACTCAAAAGGAATTTAACCATCGTCCCTACATTTCTCCCAACTTAAGGAAACTCCTCTATATCTTAGCTCTTTCTTATCTTCTTTGGATCTAGTTAGTTTAGTTTTAAGTTATTCCTTTTAAACAGTTTAAACACCACATCCCAAAATTCTATCTTTAATCTCACCCCTTCCTTAGGATAGAAATCATTTCAAGTTGTGTTTAGATCGAAATTCGCTGTTTCCTGTGGGATCCACCCCTGCTTTCATATCTACATTAGTATTTATAGCGGGGTAAAAATAAATTTGCACGTTTTACGACGAACATGGAAGACGCCATAATTATACCCTTGGTTGGTCTTCGCATCAACTAGAAGCAAGAAGATCGGAAATAATATTCTCAAGCCATACCCCACTTAATATGATGAGGAGAGAAGTCCTACAATTAGCATGGGGGAAGAATCTCTTAACAAAAGAGTCAAAAAAGTTAAGGTTTGCACGAAAAAAGAAGGACATGACCAGATACTACGTATACCATCGAGATCACGATCATGATACTGAAGAATGCAAACACTTGAAGAACGCGATCGAAGACTTGATAAGGAAAGGATATTTAAAGAAATTCGTGAAAAGTCAATACTCTGGGGCAAAGGACCCACCTACTCAAGAAGGAGGTCGGCCACTTCCGAATGATAATCCAACACCACCTCAAAGACCGAGGATCAATCTAATAACAGGAGGATCGTTGCCAATGGAGAGTTTCACATTATCGGAGTTGAAGGCTGGTGAAAATCCAGAGATCTAAAGGCCAAGAAAGCCCGCTATGAACCTAAGATAAGTTTCGGACCGAGAAACCGTGAAGGAGTTACATTCCCACAGGATTATCAACAGACATCTTGTAGTAACTTTGCATATTGGGGACTTTGACATGGAGAAGATGTTGATAGACACAGGATTATCAACAGACATCTTGTACTTCAGCACGGTAAAAAGAATGGGGTTAACAGAAAAAGACCTGCAACTGTGTCGAGTACCATTGATTGGGTTCACAGGAAGTTCGATATTACCAAAGGGGTAACTAACCCTTACCCTAACAAATAGGGGACGAAAGGACGTGGAAGACAACTACGAGGAAAACTGAATTCACAGTGGTGGATCTCCCGTCTAGTACCATTGAAGCGAACCCAGCCAAGATTGAAGCCATACTTCGAATGTCATCTCCAAGAACCAAAAATGAAGTTCAAAAGCTAACGGGATGTTTAGCAGCTCTGGGAAGATTTATGTCAAAAGGAGCAGAAAGAACTTGGCCTTTCTTCAAAGCATTACGAGGCGCAAAATCAAACCTTGAATTGGGTCCGGATTGCCAAAAAGCTTTTTAGGATTTGAAGATTTATCTCGCACAAATCCCTTTACTAACAAAACCACATGAAGGAGAAAAGCTTTATCTTTACGTGGCAACCTCTGAAGAAGTCGTCTCGACAGCCCTTATCCGAATATATGACAACATCCAAAAGCCGGTATACTTTGTGAGCAAAGTACTTCATGTTGCAGAGACGAGATGCCCGAAGATTAAGAAAGTAGCGTTTGCTTTAATTATCGCCGCAAAGAAACTCCGTCCTTACTTTCAAGCACACCCAATCACCATAATTACAGACTTACCATTAAGGCAAGTATTGTACAAACCGGAGACCTCAAAAAGATTGATAAAATGGTCAGTCGAACTTAGTGAATTCAAAATTTCCAACGAAGGACAGATAGCAATCAAAGCCCAAGCGCTTGCGGACTTCCTTGCTGAATGCTATTTCGAAACGAGTTACAAATCTCCGAGATGAACAACACCGACACATCAGAAAAGGACTCTTGGAAAGCTTACACAGATGGGTCTTCTTCAATCCGAGGGGCTGGGGCAGGCGTTCTACTTCAATCTCCAGAAGGATGGAAACTCCCGTGTACAATAAAGCTCAACTTCAAAGCCACCAATAACATGGCCGAATATGAGGCCTTAATTACAACATTACAATTGGCCAAACACTTGGGAGTAACTCGTCTGAAGGTTTATTCAGATTCGTAGTTGGTGGTAGAACAAGTCTCAAAAAGGTGTGAAGTCGGCCAAGAGTTGATCGGATATCGAAATGCTGCCGTAAAGATCGCAAAGGGATTTACCGAATTCATAATTCAGTAAATCCCTTGAGGGGAGAATGGGATAGCAGATATGCTCAGTCAGAATACAGACATATCAAAAGTACCGGATGGAAGATTATACACAGAAATAGTCCTAAAACCAAGAAGGGAGGAAGAAGAATCAATAAACCCAATTGACAAGGAACCATCTTGGATGGACGGAATCATGCTCTATTTCAAGACCGGATTCCTTCATGACGAATATAGTGAATCCTAGAAGATAAGGAGAAAAGCACCTTACTTTACAATCATCAACGAACAATTATACAAAACGGCATTCTCCTCACCCCTTCTCAAATGCATAGGACCGACTAACGCTCAGTTAATCCTCAAAAAAGTTCATGAAAGCGTGCTTAAGGCAAAGATACTATTGGCCAACTATGAGAAAGGATGCTCAAGAGTATGTGAAAAGATGTGACAGGTGCCAAAGAATTGCCGACTTAACGCACAAACCGGCCTCAAGTCTTACTCCAATAGAAATACCATGGGTCTTCGCACAATGGGGGATTGACATTCTTGGACCTTTCCCTACAACAATCGCATAAAAGAAGTTCGTGATTGTAGCAGTTGAATATTTTACCAAGTGGGTAGAACCCAAAGCAGTTGCAAGAATTTCAGATAAAGTAATAAGGGATTTCATATGGAAGTCAGTCGTGTGCCGATTTGGAATTCAACGAACTCTCATCTCAGATAATAGTTTGCAATTCACAAGTTCAAACTTCACCGAGTTCTGTGCTAATCTTTGAATCGAGCAAAGGTTTATCTCAGTAAAACAACCACAGACCAATGGACATGTCGAAGGCATCAACAAAGAAATCAAAAGAGCGTTAATGAGAAGGTTTCAGGACGCAAAGGGTTTCTGGACAGAAAAACTCCCCATGGTCTTGTGGGCATATCGGACTACACCGAAAAGATCCTCTAGAGAAAGTCCTCTCAGCCTAGCTTTTGGGGTTGAAGTAGTAGTACCGGTTGAAATCTTGGAACCAACAGTTTGAGTTCAAAATAATTCAATAGAAGTCAGCCATAGCAGAATACGAGAAGAACTGGAGTTTTTAGAAGAACGACGAGAGATAACATCAATTCGACAAAAAGCATTCCAATAAAGAATTGCAGGATACTTCAATAAAAAAGGTAAGACACAGAGATCTGAAGAATGACGATTTAGTCCTTCGAAAAGCTGAATTCGGAACTCCGAAAGAAGGAGAAAAGCTGGCTGACAAATGGGAAGGACCGTTCAGAGAGCAGTGCTAAATCATGGAGCATACAAGATAGCTCGGATTGGAAGAGGACAAAATGAAAAGAGCCTTCAATGTGGACGATTTGAAATACTATTATCCATGATAATGTAAGTCCTTGAATTTAAAATAATGAAATAAGTATTTTTATTTTTTTTTCTCTCCATAGGAGCATGAAGTACTTTGAAAAAGACCTACCTTGGTAAGCCCTATCCTAAGCGGATAGTACAAACAAAGACCTACCTCGGTGGGCTCTATCCTAAGCAGACAGTATAAAAAAAGACCTGCCTCGGTAGGCTCTATGCTAAGAGGATAGTATAAATAAAAACCTATCTCGGTAGGCTCTATCCTAAATGGATAGTATAAACAAAGACCTATCTCAGTAGGCTCTATCCTAAGCGGATAGTATAAACGAAGACCTACCTCGATAGGCTCTATCCTAAGCGGATAGTATAAACAAAAACCTACCCCGATAGGCCCTATCCTAAACGGATAGTTTAAATCTAAGACCTACATCGACAGGCCCTATCCTAAATAGATAGTTTAAATTTAAGACCTACCTCAATAGACCCTATCCTAAGAGGATAGTTTAAATAAAAGATTAACTCATTCGGACAAATCTCAAGTTGGATAATTTTTTGATAAAACAGTCATAACACAAATTTGAATAGAAACAGCATCTGATTCGGAATTAGTTAAAAGCCAAGAAAGTACAACCAAGTTTGAACAACTACACATTTGAAGTTCCGGCTAAGGCAGCAGTAGCTTTCGCCAATTCAGCTTCAATCCTTGCATCCTCAACTGCGGCAACTTTGGGAAGAGTGCGACCTTCCCAATCTGGAGGGCAGCTCGCCATCTTGGAAATCTGAAGCTGGAGGGCTGGCAAATCAGGATGTTTCCTGATAAGACGAGCAAACTCTAAGAAAACATTTTTCATTCCGTCATCATAACCCTTACTTACCTCATCTTGGAACTCGGATGACACTTTGAAGCTATTCACTACGGTCGACCTTTCTTTCTCCACACGAGATTGAAGGGTCTCAGCTAGCCGAGTGTCGAAGCTGGATTGAAGAGAGTGGAAGTCAGAAGCAAGCTTGTTTTTAACCTGGGATAGAGAGCTTAGATTCACTTTCACCTCATTAAGAGCTTCATCCTTGACAAGAACTCGGTCAGAAGTTGATTCTTCTTCTCCTCAGCCGACTTAAGGGCGAGATCCTTTTCTTTCAGCGACTTCTTGAGGTCCGCTAACTCGGAAATCTTCACCTTGTAGTACTCCAGGTCACCGTTGGTGATTTCGAATTGGTTCACTAGCCCCAAAAAATGGCTCAAAGCTTGATGCATGGCATGACAAGCATTGTCCACCGTGTTGTCCACATCCAAGGAGGGGTAGGTTAGGATGTCCTGATCAGATGGAAGAAGAGTTGACTCCCGGATAACTCTACTCTTCAACCCAGAAGAGCTCGCAGAGGCTCAGCTATCCACCTTCCAAGTCAGCTTGAAGTAAGACAGGCCATCCTCCTCCTCAACGATTCTACCTTCAACCTCGGAACAAACCGGTTTGAAGACAACTCCCTCAGAGGGTGCTGCGACAGAGCGAAGGGGAGAAGCCCTATTCGGCAAAGTGGTACGGAGCCTCTATTTTTATCTCCGAGTTTCCAACTCCTCCACGTTGATAGTGGGCGGTTCGGTGCTCGGAGTAATGACAGGTTCACTAGTCGACGTAGCCCCCTTAGCTGGGGCTTGAGAAGATGAAGCCGGCTCAGTAGTAGATGGCACCGGTTTGTTCTTCTTCTTAGTAAAGCGGCGAGAAAGTTGATCCAACCGAGGAGGCATGTTCGGTGGAATATGAGAAACTGTGAAGGAAGACAGAAATGTCAAGTCAGGAAAATCGAAAATCGGATAAAAGATAATAGAAACAATACTTACTGAACTGATGATCCAACAAACTATCCGTGGTCACCAAGGAAAAGAACCCGAAAGGATCGTTCTTCCTCTGGTAATCTTTCAACTTATTCAAGTTTTCCTTCTCGGTATTATCCAGGTGGATCTTCAGGACCGACTGGATACAAACTTTAGAAGACTACTGAGTTGGAATATTCCAACCAAAAGTAGAGTTAACTATAAAGAAAGAAGTCTTAAAACCTTTAAGGGTGTCGGGGATATTTGTGATAAACTTAAGATCAGGACTGGCTTAAAAATAATACCAACCCTCGTTGGAAGAGTAACCGACCTCGTAAAATTTGAGAAAAAGGTTAACAGAAATCTCGGATCCAAGAATACCGGTTTTCTTGGCATACATAATGAATCCGATAGCAAGTCGGATTGAGTTTGGGATAAGCATGGAAGGAGTCATCTTAAGTCGGATAAAACGAGAAGAAAGAAAGACGTGAATAGGGAACTGGAGACCAGCCTCCAACATATTCGTGTAAATCGGAAGTCGGTGAAGCAAAAATTCATGGCAGATGGGAAAAGGTCTAGGAAGGACCTAATCATATCTAAATCCTCATCAATAACGTCGGAAAAACTACTTAGCACGTTTTGAGGAAAGAGCCAAATTGCTTCCAAGGGTTCGACTTCTAACAGAGTATCATCATCTAGAAGAACTTAGGAATCTAAGGATCTAGGTACAGAAGCCTCAAAAGGGGTTGGGTTTCAAGACGACATACTAAATAACATAATGAAAGGTTGAAGACGAAGTATTAAAAAGTAAATTTGAACCAGGGAAAGCAATGAAGAGCAAAGGGAACAATCCTGTGACTGAACTCGGACGACTTGAAAAGACGAAGAGGAATGCCCATAAGCGAAAGCAAAGGGGAGAGAGAGAGAGAGAAATAAAGGAATGACTCACATATGTATATAGAAGAGGAGGCGAAGGATCTTAGAACCCTAGCAAGCATTCATCACACGATAGAAACACATCCAAAAGACGCAAATAGGCCACATCAGCAAGCCTAAGGTAAGGCAAAACGCCAAACGTCCAATCAAAGAGGCATTAATGATGGAAGGAGAAACATCATAGCTAATCATTTCTTGGTGCAGGTTTCGAGGCAAAACGGAATCAAAGGATTTGGCGGAAAAACAAGAACATGCAACATGACAGATCAAAACGGACTCTTAAGTTGAAAAAATGTAAAGAGTTGATTTTTCGAAAAGACATACAACCTTCATAGCCGACTTACAGTAACTAGGTCAAGAAGTTTGGGGACATACCGATAAACACAAAAATAAGGATATCGGTCTTTATAGAAAAGATAAGATTATATAGATATGAAAAAGAAGGTAATAATGAAATAGAAATACAAAAGATAAAACCCCCTTATCTTGGAAATTATCATAGAATATTAACCTAAGATAATTTCCTAAAACAAAAGTTATCTTAGTAGTATAATGTAAGGCCTATGAATAGGAAGGGGTCAAAGGACAACTTCCTAATCCGATATTCACATGCACATATTTTTAATAAAAAGTTACTACGATTCTCCTACTTCAGTTTTGGCCATTGACAAACGATCATATCATCAAATCAATTAAATCAACGATTCTCATTTATACGATCTCATCACTGTTTTTGGTACAAACAGTTTCCATGGCAGATCCACTAATTATGATATGGATAAATCGAAAGGACTTGACTTTCTGTTCAAATCATGTGAGATGATGTTTCTCCATATGTAGGAGACCCAGTTGTTGAGGACATAATGTTTGTTGTCCGTTTTCATTAAGTCGGCATTTTGATTTGAACCGAAGAAAGTGAACTTCATAGACTATTTACGGAGTAGATTTGTGTCATGTTACTACATCTACTACGATCTTATTTTTCGACTACCATAGAAAGGAAGAACCTCCTTCCAAAACTATGACATGTAGGATACTGTAATCAGTGACAACGTTACAAAACAATATGCTAATTATATGGTCAAGCTTTCTAATAGAAATTTCATGTATTTATAATGCTTACAAGGCTATTATAAAATTTATAGGGTTCGTTCAAACTAAATCATCTAACCTAGATGTATTTTCAAATTATTGTACTCAGTGATGTAGTACGAGCTGTTGTATTTATCATGCACATGTTTGAGAATAATGTCCTTTGTTTTGATGCTCTCAAATAATTACACCGAATCACTAGATATTTTCTTCACACACAGTTCTATATTATGTAAATCTTTATTGTGCTATTACTTCATTTTATTGTGCTATATTTTTTTCAAATATGGAGTTATGGTAATGATTTCACAAGTCGTTTCCTCCATACATATCAAACTTTTTCTTTAACATATTTTGCCAAATTATGCATAACACCCGCGCAAAGCACGGGACTGAAAACTAGTGTGAGAAATCACATAAACATCAAACCCTTTATATTAAAAAAAATTCTGATATGGTGTACTTGAGAAACTAATTAGTAGTCAAAACCTTATTAAAAATATCAAGAATGATGTACATATACTCCATTCCCATGAGTGCTTGTGCGAGTATAAGAACATCTACGACTTATGGAATTCTCAGTCTCAACCTCCTCAAAATATCTGACAATCTCTGAATTTTGAGGCTAAGAGTGCAAATTTATATTAGAATATCTACAATGATCAAGCACAAAATGAGCCTCCAAACGCAATAATATTGACGTGGAAAGTAGAAAATGGAGAAACTCAAAATTTTTTAAAGGCTTCAAAATATAATGTTCATAATGATAGATTTAAACACACATGTCAAAGAAAAAAGAAAAAAATAATAAAACCAAATTCAATTAAAAAAGAGAAAAGAGGAAAAGCACGATTGGTGTGCCCCACTGTTTATATTGAGACGCTTAGAGAGAGACTCCAACAGAAGAGTTTGATATAGAGTTTCTACAAATGTTGAGGAAAACAAAAAAGCATCGTTGTAATACAAATTTGCACTCTCATCCTCAAAATTCAGAGTTTGACAGATATTTTTAGAAGGTTGAGGTTGAGAATTCCGTACGTTGTAGATGCTCTTATAACGATGCTTTTTTCTTTCCCTCAATATTTGGAGAAACTCTATATCAAACTCCTATGTTTTAGTCTCTTTTTGAGAGTCTCAGCATAGACAATGAGGTTTATCAATCTTGCTTTCCCTCTTTTTTTTTTTTATTAACCGAATTTGGTTTTTTTTTTTTGTGTGTTTTAAATCTATTGTTATGAACATTATATTTTGTAATTTTGAATGTTTTCATTTTTTACTTTTCACGTCAGCATTATTAAGTTTGGAGGGTCATTTTATGTTTGATCATTGTAGATGTTCTAAAACAAAAACGGGAAGAGTTTTTTATATTTTTCGGTCATTTTACAAACAAAATTATCAAACTAGATTTGCAAATAAGTTAATTATCAAAATAAGCCTTTTTACATAATGCAGTAAGAGAAGTCGCCTTGCGGCATTCCCAGAAGAAGGCGTAGGGCGCCTTCCCTTGCTTAGGAAAATAATCCCACACCCCACACTCACACCCATTAATAATATTATATTCAATGAAAACACCTTAAACATTATTATTATGTTGAAAATATAACTCCTTATATTTTCATATTTGTTATGATTGATTTATTCAAAAAATCAGTTTAAAAAATAATTATTGATCAACTGTTATGGTTATATATTGATATAACTTAAAAAGTTCTAACATGATATATGGATGATGTGATATTTTAATTATAAAAAAACAAGATGAGATATTTAATTACAAATACCTTGAATATATGGATAGTTTTTCGAACTAATTAAACTAATTCTTATCCATGAACTAAGAATATTGGATTTGTTCCGTCTTCCATGTGCTCCTGAAAAATTTCTCCCAGTACCTCATTTGTCCTAATCATTTGATATTTTCAACGATTTGTAGTGCTACCTTTGTAAACGTAGGAGATCACCGGATCTGAACATGTAGTTTTTCACGCTGCAGGATCGTTCTCGGGGAAAGGGATGCAATTCTTTATGAATTGAAGAGAGCCATATACACTAACTTTTAGAAAAGTCAGTTTACCATCATAAAAAGACCAGTTAGGTGTTGTGCCTCTCGGTGTGGTGTTTTGGTCTCCTCCATAGTATAGATAAACAACAATTTTCTCTGAACTTTTACTTGACCTTGAAGGTTCGTGGTTGGCTGTGAGACTCATCGCCGGCCATGCAGAAACTCCGCGATTGTTGACGTCGGTCTCGTACATTTATATGATCATGTAACGTCAAGTTGAATATTGATCATCCGTAATCTCATACGGTCTAAAGCCTCCAGCTTCAATTCGTGGAAGGCATGTATCGACAAATTCCTTTCCGAATCTTGATCTTCGGTACATCTCTGTCCTCTTGTAATCGTCCTGGGTTGCATAAATTTTGGCCGGTTGGCCCATTGAATGACAGTAATGAAGCAGACAGAATCAATTTTTTTTCAGAATCGATCTAGATGTAGTTCGTAACCAAGACAATCCTCGTTTGCGTACATGATTTCTATTCTAGAGTTCGCTTTGAACGTGTCATCTTCCGCTCGAATCCTGGCCACCAATTGGGCGTAAGAGTCCTTTAGGAAACACATCTTAAATGTTCTTAGTTGTCCACCGAACCATGAGATTTCTCCCGTGGTCAGATCAGACAACCAAGTCCCTCTGACGTGTAGTTTAATCTCTATCTTGATGAAGCCCATATTCATGAAAAATAACAGAGAGAATGAAAACGATAAATAAAACCATTAAGAAACGATATGCTGAAATAACTCTCGAAGCTCAGGAGAATCTCC
>JAOVYX010001125.1:0-12930 GCA_035668315.1 Drosera spatulata | reverse complement strand
AATTCAGGATAACATGGAAATTGGCAGCAACTCAAATCAAATCATGCATTCTATGCTTAAGTTCCCTTCAAGGAAGCAATTTGAACAGGGAAGCAAAAAAGAACTCACCATTTCTTCCAATGCCTTTATCAGCAGGATTGACTTGATTTTGGCCTAAAGTTGCAGCTGCATTCATGGTCTAAGATGCAAACATATAAAACCATATCAATTTTTAACTTCATAAGAAAATAAAAAATCAGGATTTGGTAAGAAGAAAACCTTTGGTCTCTTTGCAGCTTTAGGACCATCAGATTCGTCACCGGAAGAACTGCTTGTATCTGAATCTGAATACCAAAATGCAAAAGAACTGCATAAGTGACCTCAAAAAAGAGACACTTGCAACACAACTTTTGCACATCAAGCATGAAAAAGCTTTTAACTTCAAAATACCACATAGATTTAGTACAAAGTAACAGCAAACAGAAATGAGAAACACGAGCAAGTATGACAAGGTGAGGTATAGTGGCCTTTGCAAAGGTGGTTTTTAAATGCTGGCCAATAACAAGTTAGCATTGCTCTATCATTTACAGAAAATCGTCATCAAGACAAACCAAAGAAATGGACAAGTAGTTAACTTAAGTTCCCAGTCCACAATCAGCCACAAATAGACGACAGGTAACATGACCTGTTCCACTCACCAGTAAATGAAAATAAAAGGGCACAGAATAGTGGAAAAAACAGATGTCCTCTGTTATAAAAAGCATTTCACTGTTTTGGTAATTTTCACCATTTTGATTCTAAAGGCTAGAGAAGGCTGAATTTACACGATTATCACTATTGTCCCTTGTTGGTAGGTCCATTAATATTATACAGCAACAACAACAACAAATCAAACCTTTATCCCATCAAGTGAGGTCGGCTACATGAATACGACGACGCCATTCCATTAATACTATACAGGCACTCATTAAAACATAACTCAACCCAGGATAGAAAGTCATGACTTCCTAGAAGAAACCACAGACATGGAGAGAGAATTTCTGCTAGTGAAGATTTAAAAGCCATGATTATCGCATGCAGTCTTAGCCACAGAACCAGAACAAAAACCAGACAACAATATTTTTGCAGTCCTGATACATACACTTTGTGAATAACAAAAAGGAAAACCTAACTGAACCCTTTCCTAATACATTGAAGTTCTTTAAATGAATTCGACAACGTAATTTCCTTCTTACCCTTTATTTCGCATCAAGACAGATATGAAATGGATCATAATCCAAGATATCTTTAAACTCTACCTCGACCTCCCTCACCCCCTTCATATGCAAATGTTACATCCTCTTGGGACATCCATAAAAAGAATGTCACTGACAATAATGGGAAAACTCATCCTATATTTTCCTAATTAGTTTAACTATGAGGGCTCAACATTATACAACATGAGCACAAGGAGAAAAACTTCAGTTTCCCCGCATAAGTTCACACACAAGAAAGTAGCAGCTCCCTCATACATATTCTGAAGTTATCGAACCAAAACTTAAGAACTTAGTCATAAGTCCTTGTACCAAACACAAATCCACCTTATTCTCTTGTAATCACTCCGTCATGCATTACTCCATTCTACACTGCACACTTCAGCATACATCACTCCATCATAAATCACACATCATTCATCAGTCACAAAAACAGACAGAAAATACAAAAGATGAAAAAGAAACAGTTCATCATTCAGACACCCAGCATACCATGATCACAATTGTAGAGTCAAGCAGCGAACTGAAGTCATCCATATCAATCTCCCCAGGATTCAAACTCATGAGGCTCAATTACCACAGTGATATTCCAAGGCCAACACCAGGCCAAAAAAACAAAAAAACAGGAAGAAAAAAAGAACTACCGTCTGCATAACAACCGCAACGCTCAAAAGTTCAAAAAGGTCATGCTGATGCACCTCATAACCTCACAAGTACATAAGTATAACAGCTTGCTTAACATCATACATGGTCCTTCTGAAGAAGAATGCAGAGCTGATACTCAAAAATCAATTATACTACCCCTCGCAGATAACGCCAGTCAAAAAATCTGATAAGACATTCATATCACGTCATTTCGACATCCATTTCACCATACAACCAGTCTGTTGCATTGTCAAGGACATCAACAAGAAGTCAACAACGACAATGACTAAAAAACCAAGTCTTATGGCATTGTCAAGGACATCATTGATAAAATAGGATAAATAGCGCACAGTGCCACGCTACACGTTCTACAACCCATAAAGTCAGATAAGACATCAGAGCACTTCATTTGAACATGTATTTCACCATAAAACAGTTGGCGTCATTGTCAAGCACTTCATTTGAACATGTATTTCACCATAAAACAGTTGGCGTCATTGTCAAGGGCATAAATGAACAACAACAACAAACCAAACCTTTATGGCATTGTCAAGGAGATTTCTGATACTTGAATGCACAATAACCTTTCAGTTTTTCAGCAGTTTTTAGAAGCCTGATGTCTGACCAAGTTTTTGATCTCAAGAATGAACTCATCTTGAGCCCAGGAAAAGAAAAAAGAAAAAGAGCAACGAAATGAAGCCACTAACGGCAATCCTAGAAGGTTTGTTCTTTCTCATAGTGTGAGAGTACTAAAGCAAATCTCAGAATGATGGTATAGGAATACACAAATAGCAATATCCTTTAAAACAAAATCCAAGAACAAATAAGAGAATGCCCTTTCATAGGGTAATCCAAGAACAAATAAGAGACTTTGACCGTTTATAGAGTAAGTCATATTAGCAAACTTCCCAGAAAATAGTTATTGGTGTTCATTTTATAGCAAATGTGTATGGGATCCTCTAAAGATTAGACATAGAAATAGCTTCAAAAACAGAGATGGTCCAGGTAAAGATCAACCCCAGGAATATTCCATCACTCCACTTAACAGCATAATTTCTAATAAACCTCAGGAGCATTATTTCTAATGCACCTCAAGAGCAGCATTATTTAGAATTTCACCAAGTCCAGCATTGTTAAGAGATCTCACCCATTCGATGCATATTGTGTTTCTTCATAACCAAGGATCGAATTCAATTTGTTTTTTAAATCTCGAACTATCTACAACAGAACGAGCAGAGAAGCTGTTTGCCAGGATCCAGAGACACAATACCAAAACCAAACCCAATAGCTAATACTCTCTAAACAAGCAGGGAATGCATCTAACCCAGCATCTATGATCCTTTGAACAATGAAAACTCAGAACAGCAGCCATCCAGTTATAGATCAAGGAACAGAAGCTACATAACAAACGAACTGGTCTAGAAAATCACAACTTGAGAGGGGAAGTGCAGGAATAAATCCATAGATGTATGAACTGATTACTCAAGCTCATAGGTATCACAACCAAGTCAATCTTATCAAATTGGAAGCTCAGTTCAACATCATAGTACTTCAAAGCAAGCAAAGATCATGCCAGGATATGGATTTTCAAAATATACTTTAAAGGAAACATCAAGAGACAACATCTAATAATTCTATTTGGTTCGCAGAGGTGGATTTCCAACTCCCAAGATATAACCATTTGGGTATAGAATTAAACCGCCTCAATGATAAGTCTCAATTTCAATATGCTCAAACGGAAAGAGATTTCATAGCTGAAAAGGGGGGCAAAAAGCCTGAAACCACATGTTTACTTAATGAAAGATGGCAAGCTTTATCATTCAGCTCAAGCATGCCAACTAAACTCAGTAATTAAACAAGTTATCATTTTTTCTAAATTTTTGAATGCCGCGGATGGCCGATGATTGCTAAAACAATATTTTATCATGAATACCCATCCAATTCTGTGAATTACTTTTAACTGTTATCCCTTAATTCTATTCTCTCTGTCCCATAATAAATACAACAATTGTTTTTTTTTTTTATGTCCCATAATAATTAAACACTATCCTATTTAAAAAAATTTATCTAAAAAAATATAAAATCAATCAAATCCAGGTACAATACACACATTATCTCCTCCTCTCACAACTAGTACAGTAAACCCCACTATCACCAAAAAAAATATTCATTCTTCACCAAATTTCACAAAAATTTAACACATATAAAATCCTGTGCCGATCAATTTGTTACATTTATTATGTGACACAGGGAGTATCATGCATCCACTCAATAAAATTGCCAGCTCTTTCACGAATGTCAGTGGATTTCATGTCTTTATAAAATTGCTCTCTCCAAAAGGGAAGGTAGAAGGTATTCAAGACACTGCAATCATAAGGAGGATTCAGGCAGAATCACAACTGCGATAAGCTATTCTTCTGAATAATCCATCGCCTAGGACAAAGTACATAAATACGAAAAGTGAGCTGTATCTATCGTGATTGGCAACAGTATTCTCTCAGTTCAAAGCTGAGTATACCCAGAAATCACAATACTACGGGTAGAGTGCGATAATAATATAGGCATGATTAGATAATAATGTAGAAAGGCATGTCTCGCATGCAGTGTGAAGGTAAATCATAATAACTCATTTGAACCCACTTCATCCAAAAATATTTTTCAATAACTTATTTAGACATTGAATGGCAATCAAACTCTTGCTAGCAGCTTCACTCAAGGAGTAGAATAGGCGGAAGTTAAATCCTTTCTCGAATCACATCACTGCAACTGTAGTATAGTTACAATGCAGCTAAAGCAGAACAGTAAGCAGGGCGAATTTCCCCATGTATGCAACAAAAACCTTTTCACTTAATCATGCATATAAAATTCATAATCAAGCATCAAACAGACACAAAGATCCATGCTATTGTTGCTATCAATAGCCCACCTTCTAAAGTTAAGCTGCAATAAACCTTCTCGAAAAACACATGCAAATCATTCTGATTTGACAGAAGGATAGGGTTATAAAAACAAATTCAACGTCGATCCATGTAGATAGACATCTCTCCTAAGCAATAGAAGAAGGATAATTAAAATATGTGAAAGCATAAGCGAAATACTTCTCAAAGAGCATTTGAGTTTAGCAGAAAAAGCAAAATGTCCTGAACTTTCAGTTCACTAAACTCCACTTCAATAGTCGAATCTAGAATAATGATGAACTTACACCAATTTGTTTTCCTTCCACCTAGTATCATTTTGACATTTTCACCGTTCACTGTTTTTTATCCCTATTGGGAAAGCTTTCCACTATAAGAAAGGCATTCATAAACCTTGAGATTCATCCAAAAGAAGAATTATCAAAATTCAAGGCCACATGGATTGTCATTCTACACCAAATAAGTAAATTTAAACCTGATCCATGCTTATGCAGAGGTTAGAGTGTTAGAGTGGCACATGAGCTTTAAGTATAAGTCTTGATGATGATAATGATGATGGAATGCATGGTGCGTTCAGGCCAACAGTATTGACGAATTTGTTTGGTTTTAGACTTGTTTAAGATATATATATATCCATTACCTTCTTTCTAAATTTAAGAAATAATCTATCTACAGGAAAATATCTAGTAAATCTTTTCTGTATGAATATCACAAAACACACCTCGTTAATCCTTATTGTTTTTTTAATTATCAAATACTCGCTCCGTCCCATTCAAATTGCAACACTTTCCTTTTTTTGAATATCCCATTCAAATTGGGACATTTCCATATTTAATAACTTTTTTCACACAAAAATATCAAAATATCATTATTTTATATCACATCAACTCACCCACCACCATTTCTCTTTCTTTTTTTCCTCACTCCTTTATCTTACACACTCACAAGGACAAAATTGTTATTCCTTACTAATTCAACACACACATAACTTGTCGTGTCGGATCAAACCGTTGTAATTTGATTGAGACGGAGGGAGTACTAACTATTGTTCGGGGGTTAATACCAGTCCTACCTCAATGTCGGCCTTGGATTTATAATTTCTGCCTGATTTCCTCTCACAAGTACTCAAGTATTAGAGTAATTGAGTGTGAATTCAAACTATGTTGGCACTAGAATGGTATCTAGTCCACCAGGTTTCATTGTGTCAAAGAGACATCAGACAACTAGGTGAAAGCAAAATGCATACAAGAGCAAATAACCAAGTTCTTAATTAGTAAAAACTACATCTTTCATTTTGGAACTAAACAATTAATGCAGTGCTTCAACACACTAAAACATGAAGTTCAAGTTTGAAAGACATGACCAACAGAAAGGTCAACATAGGACCCACCACTTGATGATGATCCCGAGTCACTGCTGGAGCTAACTGAATTGTCGTTCTTATGAGTCGTGTCCCTTTCATTCTCTAATCGAGGGAAGCTTGAAGCTGGAGGATCTGGGGCACAAATGTCAACATCCTCATCAACGACGTTATTGACTGAAATGTAGAACAATAAAAAAGAATGAGTGATGAGAACGGGATGATGAGAATTTATATACTTCTCTAGACAGGATAAGAAATGACCTTTGGAAGGTTGCATTGAGGAATTGCTAAATCCTGACTCATTGTGAAGCTGCAAAAGCGGAAAACAAAAAAAAAAATATTATCATATAAGTGCTCCGTCATTAGAAAAAATGGAACACACTTTGAGTTTCAATCTCAATACTTTAGCAAAGTTAAGTGCACAAGAGGTGTCATGATTGTACATGGGTCTAAATTAAGCAGCACAACAATACCTCCATTTCACAAGGCTCCCCTCTCGTCTGATTTTTCTTCTTTTCCAACAAGAAGTCATCCAATAGCTTCCTCAAAGTGAACAGGGTATCGTCACTAAGTGCTTCAATGTCAATCTCTATCTCATCTACATTATTCTGTCCAGCAGCAGAACTACTTTCTTTCAAGAAATCAATTATGCTATCCGGCAATTCTTCCAACAAATTCTCCAAATCAGCGCCCAACTTCTTTTTATCATCGACCGTCACAGTTCTCTTGACAGGATTCTGTCTCGTCGCATTGCTTGTTGGCATATCTTTCTTTTTCTTTGGAGGAGGACCAGAATTTATTTTTTCACTTCCCATTTGAGCATCTTTTGGTATAGGAATAGAGCGTGCACTAGCCTCTGTATGAATTTTTTTCTCTATGGATTTCCATCTTTGTTCAAATAATTTACTCAGAGCCTGTGCCATGATGTATGCATCAGTTCCAGCAGGATTGTATGTCAATGCATTATTAAAAGTAAGCCTCACATCTGCAGCGAAATCCAGGGGATTCTCATATTTGCCTGAAGATATCCTCCCTTTGATAGTGCCTAGATCCATTGGACGCTTAATTACTTTGAAGTAATCAGGAATTTTCAACTTCACCACATCCACAGGTGTATTAAATACCCAGCCCCACTTATGTGACATCAGCTGTTTAAGCAGGTTCTCACATTGTTTCATCAACAAACCGTTTGAAGTGCTACCCTGTTTCGGCCCTTCACCGTGTCCGGTTTCAGTTTTCATCCGCGGACCATTATGCATTGGAGGACCCCGTTTCTTCCCTTGAGAAGACTGTTCAGGTGCAACCTTACTAATCTCGAGTGCAGGCCGCTTCTGCCCATCACTGCAACTACGAATGTCACTGACCGGCGAAAGAACTACAGCATTTGCAGGAAAAGACTCGACCTTTTTCAGCAAGTTCCTGATCTGGTCAAGCTCCCTTTTCAGTTTAATCTCCAATTTGCTCCTTTCGGATTTTGACATAGTTGACAGCGATAGAAAATCTACTGGAACACCAAAATGGTCATAAGGATCCAAATTCAGACTGATGCACCTCCTCTGTGGCTGGTTAGAGTCATCTGATTGAGTCATTTCCGTATCCACTCTTCCAGAGCTCCCAAATCCTTCTGATTCAGCCATTGTCTCCACTGCATGACGGTAGTTGGGAACAAACCCATCCTGATGTCCCTTTGTAACCCTCCTTGATTTGCCCATCATTTGAGTGAGAGTCTTCTGTGAGAAAACGGTTGCTTCCTTCTGTCCAGCACACACTACAGGAGCAGTGGGTGCCATGTGAATGATCTCCAGTGGCAACACATATCAATAACAATCTTCTTAAAAAATTATATTCCTATCAACTATCAGAAACTTGGATCCAATAATCAGCTTCCCACCTAAGCTTCAGGTGAAGAACCCTTGTAGAATCACTATGATATCAATTGCTCAATTGTTGTTATAACAGCAATGCTTGTATCCCCGCAAAAATATCAAAACGCTTCACCTAATTCTGTGGAAGCAAAAAGATGCTGTTACTACAAGCAAGTAATACTAACATGAACAATAACACAGTAAAACATAATATCGGCTCTATCTGAGATCAAATGGACTGATGGAGTAATAGGATTTCAGCGTGCTAAAAGCTATAAAATGTTACTACATTGGAAACCAAATATTTGTTGGTATCAGATATAAGATCAATTTCATGACTTAAAGACACCACTATAATTAACAAAAACATGAGGAAACAGCTGCTTGTGCATCATCCCAAAGGCACAAAATTCAAAACTCTTCATAACTAAACCTAAGCGGCCAAAGCAAGATTGGTGACTACCCAACCGAGGGCAATACAAGGCATTCCTCATCTCCTGCAATTCAAACCCTAGATTCTAGAAACACCAACCCCTAGATTCTAGAAACACCATCCACGATACCAAACAATTCACAACCTTTTTTCCCAGTATTGAATCACACGATTCAACTACACTTCAAAGCAGCTTTTCTAGCCCGAATATATTCATCCTCGGAACGCATCAAGCCAAACGAATACTAGCATATGGCATGATTCAATTCAACAAAATCTACAAAACCCTAATTTCCAATCCCAAAAACCCCCCAAACCCCCAATTTGATTCACCAGTCATACTCAATTCAACCAGTAACTTTGTTTAAAAAACCGATCCCAGAAACCCTAGAAGCCCGAATTCGACCGAATATCGATCCCAAATCCCAAACAAAACCACAGATCAAGTTATCGTCAAGCAAAACTCACCAATCAAATCTACCCCGCCGATTCCACGCGTCCGACGACGCCGATTCCACGCAGATGTGACTTCTCCGATTCGATTTCGTCGAGGATTATTGTCGACGGTCAACACGATTGATTAGCGAGGAGAGTGGAGCGGTGGAGGAGTGAGATTGAAGGGGGTTTGAGGAGGAGATTGCGGTGGCGCGGCGGCGGAGATGCGGTGATGGGGCGGCGGAGATGGCGGCGGCGGCGAGGGGGAGAGAGAGAGGCGTGAGATTCACGATTAGAGGGGCGTTTAGACTTTAGGGTAAAAAAAAAGAGGACCGATGCATTCATTGTGGTCACATGTTGGTTTTGTTTTGACCTTTATTAACCTTTTACTTTGGTTGAGTTATGGTAACAATGTTTTGTAGTAGTATATCAGCACTGGTCGGGTTAAAGATCCTAAATGGCTGCTAATCAACGCATTGCCAAAACGATGAACAAGTTTGTCTAGCTACGACTCATTATGTTTCAAAATAATTAAGATGATTTGAGTTGGATCACTAATTTATATTTGATTCATTTTGTATTATTTATAACGTTTTTTGTATTGAGATCAATCCAAATACATTAGACATTTCTCATTCATTAACATTTTAAAATAATATTTTATATTATATATAATGTTTTTTTATTTATAGCAATTCAGATATATTTTACATTTCTAATTCGTTAATATTTTTATTTTATTTTTTTGAAAAGAATTCGTCAATATCTTAATATAAAAAATGCCTTATTTTTTAGGATTCTTAAAAAATATCGAACCTCTAATCTCGTATTTAAGGAATGAATAACTAATCCAGAATAAATATATAACTTGAATTTTAATAGTTTCATTCAAATATCATTTCAATAAGTGTTTTTTTTAACAGAAATATATATAAAAAAGCAATAAAATATATTATCATTTCTAGTACTTAATCATCACCAACGGTCTAACATACCCTTACATTTAACCATTTCGAAAAACCAAAACTATCCACTCTTGACCCACCGTCTTCCATCCCATCCCGTCAATGCCTACATCGATGATGATACCGGAGCGCCGCCTCGACATCCAACCGCGCAAACCCACCACCGCCACCATCGCCTTCCACCCTCCACACATCGGCCGGCACCGCCACCTTGGCCAACCACGACGACGACGACGCCATTCCCTTTACCCTCACCATGCACGTCAACCCCTCGCCGGACTCCACCGCCTTCTCCGTCCCGCTCATACCCACAACCACCACGTCACCAGCCACATCAGCTGCCACGTCACACATCCTCCTAAACGCCTCGTTCGTCCACGTCACGCGTCCCCACTCGTCGGACACCAATCCCGGACACGTGTCCCTTACAAGCCTTAGCATTGCCTCCTCCGTGGTCCCCACACCAAAATCTGTCCACGTGCCCACCACGCTCTCCACCATCACGTGAATCATCACCGTCCGATCTACCATCATCTCATCACAGCCGTCGATTCTCGGGTTCACCGTCTCGATCACACCCCTCAGATCCGGCTTCTCCGGCAACAACGACAACGTCGTCGTGATCGGCTTCATCACGGCGTCCATATCCTGCACCCGCTCCACACCGGATAATTTCTCCTCCTTTTCCTGTTGTTTTTCTTTCCTCTCTCGCTCCTCGAATTCCCGACGCCTCCGTCGACGATGAAGACTCCGGTATTTTTCGTCGTCGGTGGCGGTGGAGGGGCTTTGGGAGCGATGGGGCGGAATCGGAGCATGATCTGATGGTAATTATCGGAGAGGTCATCTGAACCGGAGTTTCTGACAATGCAGCAGCCACCACCGGTCCGGTCCATTTGAGGGGCCGGTTTAGGAGGAGAACGGGGAGAGAGGGGGAGGTGGGTTTTGTAGGAGGAGAGGGGACACGTGTGAGGAGAAGAGCGGGTGTTGGTGGAGAGGAGAGGGGATGGGGTGAGAGAGAGGTGACGTGGTGGGGTGATTTGATGGAGCAAAGGGTTTGTTAACGTACGGAACTTGACGAATGTTAAGAGTCCATATGCGATGGGTATAAAAAAAACAAGTACTGTAAAACAATATACTCGCTAGATGCCAAAATTTTTGTATTTATTTTAAATTTTTTATAATATTTTTATAGTTAGAGAAATATTATGTGATTACAAATTGAAATAGTTGGAGAGAAAAATTCTGTATGATTGAAAATTATAATTTTTAAAAAAAAAATAAATCTAAATTTAAGTGCATAAATTGAATATTATAAAATTTATCTGACGAAGAGAATAGATTTTAGACAATGATTTGATTGGATATATGAATTTTAAATACATGTTGATTTTGTTTGTAAAATTTGGTATGAAAAAATTTACTTATCTTAATGGTATTGAGATTTATTGTAACAATTATAAAAGAAAATAATGTGACATGTATTATAACAAAATGTAAATTGTTATATCAAAATAACGAGAGTGATTTAAAATCAGACATCTTGGTTGATTTAAAATCAGACATCTTAACTGATTTTTTTTTTAGAAATAAAAAGATTTCACGAAATCATGGGTATGAAAGATTTCCCAGAATCTTTTCATTTTGATAAAAAAAATCAGTCAATATAATTAATTTTAAATCAGTCCCTACAAACCCTTGCTATATATATGTTTTAGTAATGTTTTAAAAATTGATTCGATACGAAAACATATATGTGTTGAATTTTTGAAAATAACAAATCAACTCTGATACAGATTCAAAGCACTGATAGTTTCCACTAAAGAAAACTTTGAAGACATCAAATATCAAATCGTTGTAATTTAATTTATATCATATCAATTTATTTTATTTATTTTATTTTTGTTTTTTTTCTCTTTTTTTGTTCATAAAAATCAAAGAACAATTTAATATATATACAAAAAATCAATATTTATATTATAAATTATTTTTTTTTTATTTCATAATATTTATAATTATATAATATAATACAAAAATATATATGTGTTCGATTTTTGAAAACAACGAATCAACTCTGGTGCAGGTTCAAAGCAGTTTCCACGGAAGAAAACTTTGAAGACCATGGAAACAAGGACGTCGAATATCGAATCACTGCAAGGCAAGTCGAGCTGTTGTTGATTGATCGGACAAATGAAAATTCGAAAACGACCCACCCACATCGGCCAAATCAACCAACCAATAGTATTTCGATGAGTGTTACCCGCAAAGCAGAAATATCGGGACACGTAGGCGGTGCCACTCGTGATTCGTGCAGGGCTCAAAGCACAGATGGACGAATCAGATTGCTGGATTGTGTTGCTGATATGATTCATTGCTCGATTCGATCATCACCAGGTGGAAAGATTGGTTGTCATTGTCCCGGAGTGTTGGGCCCTTTTGGGGTTTTTGGGCCAGTTTGTTTGGTATGGGCCGAAAGGCCCAAAGTTTGTAGACATCAGACTGCAACTATAGTTCGGAGCCCAGAAGATGAATCTAATCCTCTTCGGGTCGTAATCAAAATGTAGCTTTATTTTGAGTCCAAACGTTGCAAGTTTTGTTACTCCCTCCATCGAAAACAATAACAAAAACTACTCCATTTGTCTTAATTTATTTATAATTGTTTGATTCGATACGAATTTTGATGAACAAATCATATTTTTTAGGAATAGTCGGTTTTATTATAACAATAGAGAGAAGATAGTGCACTTATTATAACAAAACATGATTGATTTGATTTTTGTTAGATTAAAATTTTACTAAAAGAGAAAAGGTTACAAACATATTGGAACAGCCCAAAAAATAAAGTTTTGCAATTAAATTGAGACGGATGGAGTAAAATACAACTTTTTAAAAGTCAATATTTTTTATGTATTCTCATAAGTTTCGTTATAAATCCTAATCTTTGAGCGTGCCGCAACCTATATCTTATGAAATACATAACTTATATCCTTCCGTTTCAAATAAATTGTAACGCCCCGAAATCCGGAATGCCCGGCACGTGACGTTATGCCGTCATAGACCCAGTCCATGACAAGGCTAAA
>JAOVYX010001124.1:0-12930 GCA_035668315.1 Drosera spatulata | reverse complement strand
ACAATTTGTTTCTGCATCCTTTTTTACGACGGATTCCGTCGCAATATTATTTGCGTTTACGACGGACGTTGACTTTCCGTCGTAGAATTGTTACTTTTGATTTTTCTTTTCCCATATTATTTTTTGCGACGGATCCGTCGCAGTTATGACATGTTTACGACGGATTTTTGCCGTCGCAGTTTTCTTCCATCGCAGGAATGAGTTTTTTTTGTAGTGCATGCACCTCACGCTTTCATACAATTTTCAGGAACCCAAAAGCCCAAAATCAAATCTTTCATCCAACAAATCATACAACACTTCACATAGTCAACAATGCAATGGAATAAATTATATAAAACCTAATCCGAACTCGATGACATGAAACCTATACATATATCTAGAGAAGGGTCTGTTATATATGAAATGGATCAAAACCCTAATCATTTGAACGAATTTTGGATAGAATGGGTGAATATTGGTGGCGATTACAGGGAAGTACCTGAGACAATAAGGAAATCTGAGGTGAAATAGATTTGTATATGCTGCAAATGAAATTCGAGAGGGAAACAGACGACGTGAGAGGGATGACGAATAGTAGGAATTGTTGCTACTTGCTAGAGTACTTGTTTCTTTCCTTTCTGTTTTTTTTTTTCTTTTTGTTATATGTTGATTGGTTTCACTTAATTGGTTCCTCGATTTAAAACCATTTGTTAGCGACTCTAAAATTAATCTGAACCGACTACTCAAACCAAATTACAAATCATTTAATAATCTCGTCATTCCATCAATAATCTTGTTAGTTTCTGATGAATCAACTATGACAGTTCCATAATCACGTTTTTTTTTTCCCGATGTACTAATTCCAAAATTTTTTTACATAAAAACTACTTCATCTTTCTTTGATGTGGAAGAGGCGATTGTTCAATCTCTTACGAGCTTGCTTCGTATTCCGGCGAGGAATTCTCTTCCATTTCCAAAGGAGAAGAACAGTGCTTCTGCAAAAAATTGGTCTGTGGGTTTGTTGGGAAAAGTTGGTATAAATCGTAACGAAAATTATCCAGTATTTTTTTTTCATCGTGCAATTAAAATGGGATAATTAAATATCCCCAAAATAAGTAGAGTCGACATCAAGATTTTACCAGCTCTTATGTGTGACTCTCATGCAAGGATTACATCTTTTCTTGCATAACTTGCGTCCAACGGTTGCTATGTGGATCTTACCTGGTTTTCCTACAGCGCTTTGGTTCTCCCCCATTAGTTAGCGTCACATACTCTGTATCGGGATATCTAGTGGATGGTCTGTGTTTTTTCGCAGAGTGTTGCGTCCCTTGTTGTGCTTGTGGTTATATTGGAGCTGGTTCATCCTGCGGCTCTAATAGTTTTGGACCATCAACATCAACGCCAGCTTCTTCATCATTGAGATCGTCCTGCATATCTCCCCTCTGGCCTTCTTGTGCTGGATGAGGAAGTGGATCCAAGTTCATTGGGATATTTTCTGGGACTTTGGATTTCCCTGCCTTCTCGATGTCCTTAATGGTTTGATCTTCAAAGAAGAGAGCATCTCTGTTTCGGATGAGCTTTCTGGTTGTTGGATCTCATAATCTGAAACCAATTCTTCACTAGGATAGCCAAGAAATATACACTGTTTCATTTTACCATCAAGCATAGAGCGTTCATCTTTGGGTATGTACACAAACGCCCTGTATCCTAACACCTTCAAATACCGATATGAAACATCTCTTCCTCTTCAAACCCAAAGGACTGGAAGAAGAATGATTGATCAAGTAAACAGTTGTCAGCAGCACCTCCCCCTAAAACAATTTAGAAATCTTCACATGAGAGAGCATAGACTAGATCTTCTTGAGATTATTCTGTTCATTCTCTCTGCGATTCCATTCTACTGAGGTATCTAGGGAATCTTCTTCTCAAGCCTTATATCGTGCTTCCTATAGTATTCTTCAAATAGACCTTTGTACTAATCACTATTGTCTGATCTTACACACTTGAGCTTCCTTCCAGTTTGTCTTTTCACTCTAGGATGGAACTCCTTGAACTTGTCTAATATCTGGTCTTTAGTTTTCAAACACAGACCAAAACCTTTCTGGAATGTCATCTATAAAGGAAACAAAATAATATGCACTACTTAGAGATCTCTCTATCAAAGTGCAGACATTTGTATGCACAAGGGTCGAGCATATTCTTTCTTCTATGTGGACGGGACGAAAGAAATAATATTTTGTGTTGTTTTTCAGTTATGATGTCAACACATGGTTTAAGAGAAATACCTATCACATCAGGTAAGAATTGCTTACATGCAAGAATCTGTAAGATTTTCTCGCTGATGTAACCGATCCTCTTATGCCAAAGCTCGATCAAGAAGGATCTCTCAATAACATTTACATCTCCATTGAGTGTAACATCCTTTGCTTCGTTTGCTTAGTAACCAGCAAAGAACCCTTGGAGAGCTTCATCTTCCCATCATAGAAATGAAAAGTGTAACCTTTATCGTCGAGCATCCAACAGAAATCAGGTTCAGACGAATGTCGAACACGTGTCTGACATCCTTTAACAGTAATAGGAAACCTACATTGATTTGCAACTAAACATCTCAAACGCCCACTATTTTAGATATCTCATTATTTTCCATTTGCGCATGACTATAATCATCAATTTGTGAGATGAAAAGAAGTTAACGTACGAAATAAGGTGAAATGAGGCACCAAAATCTACCACCCACTTTGAGTCTGTACAAGTGAGGTTGATGAAACCACTATCCAAGAAGAAGTACGGTTCATCCATGGTTGCAACGAAAGTAGTGCTTGGCTCGTTATTCTGCTCTCCCACAACGACTTTGCCTTGGGCGATGTCGCTTTTGAATTTCCTGCACTTGTTCTTCTTATGGTCTAGTTTGTCATAATAATAGCAAGTGAAGTCCTTTCGAATCCGGGACTTCGATCTCCCCCTAGACTTGTCGCCTTGTTGGAAATTCCTTCCTTTATTTCGTCCGCAATGCTTTATCATATGAGCATCTGATGAGGTGGATGGGCTGAGCTCCTTTCACATGATTTCATCGTTTATGTAATATTCTGATCCTAAATTATATTTTTCTATGATTGTTTCCCTTGAATCAAGTTTTTTTGTATTGTTTTTATGTTTATAAAAATTGAGATTATATTTTGAGTAAATAAATTCATGTTTCACTCAAATAAGATATTTTTGATAAAGTTTTGATATGATATTATTAGTCTAAAACTAAAAAAAAATTAAAATTAGATAAATACATCCTAACATATTGATTTATGATGAAGTTATCTTCTCTTTATATATAGCTCTAGAGTTTGAAAACTACACTCAAGCGATTTCCACATTCGTCAGTTCCTTTTCTCAAAACCTAGCGCTCAACAGAGGAGCAGAACGAAAAGAGAAGAAGAAGAAGAAGAAAAACCCTACCTTCATCATCAATCAATCTCTTAACTCCTGTACATGACGATCTCGTCTTTTCTATAATCTTGATATGTATCTTCATTCTCAATCCGATTTTCAAATCCGCAATGATGAAATTAGGGTTTATCTGAGGTTTGAAATTCTGATATGGGCTTTAAATTGACGATGGATGTGTTGATTAATGGGTATGTGATTTAATTTGGGGAGGAAGAGATGGTTGGATGATCGATTAGGAAAAACAGATTTTGCTGCAATGTTCGTAAATTCATAAGAAAATATTGGCTGCGAGTGTAGATTTTAAATTCACATATAATGAAGCTTAGGATGTCTAATTTATGAAAAATTTTACGGTTCATCAATTGGAAGTGCGTACATAAAGTTATAGGCCGATAAATGATAGAAGGTCAAGTGACACGTTTTGTCCATCTTTAATGAATAAACTGCTTTAAATGAGAAATAATCACATGATGAACCTTACATGGTAACAAAGGTATCTCAGTCTAGTTTCTATCAAAACTTATAAAATTAAATTTGGAGTTTTGTATTATGAGTTATGAGCAGATTAGTTACAAGAGGTCAAACTGTGCGAGTAATTTTATTGACATGAATTCGAGGATTTATCATAATTTATACGGGACAAATTATATTATGAATCTTACATGTATAGAAAGATGTTGAAGTCTACTTTGTAATAAAGTTAACTATGCATTTATTGAAGTTTTAATTACAAAGTTATAGCTATTTTATTGAGAAGGTGTCAACCTATTTTTATTGAATTGTAAAGGTATTTTAGTGATTTTTGTCTTGTCGTTCTTTATTCAGGACGCTTGTATCATCAATTGATATTTTATCAGTTCTTACTTTGATATTTTTGAGATTTCAGGCAAGGATATAGTACACTTGTCCCTTCTTTGAAAACCCGTTTGAGGACCCTTCTTTGTGCTACGATAGGCATACCTTGTACGTGGTTGATTGAGTTGAAAGGAGCGTTGATTGTTTTATTGTTTTTCACATTCTAGCGACCCATGTTTTTGTGAGCCTTTCTGTGATATTTGCTGCTTTTTGGTATCTGTTTGATGTGATATGTTTTGGTTCCACACTGTTTTTACCCCTGCTTATCTTGAGATATTTTTTGGCCAGAAACGGCTCAAGATGTTGTTGGTCGGCTAAATCCAGAGGTTACTCTGGCCTTCTAGGGAATAGAGCCATTAGGGATTTGACTCTAGAATGTCTCAACAGGAGGTATTTTTCACCTATGGTCAGCTTACAGGATTACGCAGGTTGAATTCATCGTCGAGTGTAACTGTATGATTGATTATGGATATCCATACCGTTCTTGGGAGTATACGTGGTTGTTGTACCTTTTACCCGAGTTGATTGTTCTTATTGATTTGCTAAATACTCCATGTTTGACTTTTCATTGTATTGGGAACCAACTATCCTTTATCATTTTTAAATTGTAACCTATCCCTTCTTTTATATGTATGCTAAATTTCTCGCTCAGCTTCATAGCTGACAGCTTTTTATGCTATGTCATTTTCATGACAGGTTCACAGGATTAGCTTGGACGTCGTGGAAGCTCAGGCAGTAGACCTCTTAGGACTTTCATTGCAAGCATTTTCTTTTGGATTGTTATTTAACTTCATTGGATATTATGGGACATCTTTACAACAATTTGGTACAAGTTGAAGACAAATGTGATTTTATCTCATGGGTTTTTATTAAGGTAACGAGTTTTATAAGGCTAACATGGACTATAATGCGATAAATTATAATTCACACGTCGATCACGCTCCCTCGGGTTTGGGGTGTGACAATTTACCGTATTGTCTTTCCAATATTCATTGTGAGTTTTCTTTCAGGAGCGGAGTTGCTCACTGACACCGCTAGTGTCTTTCACCTATCTGGTAAGGAGTTTAATAGCACCCATGCTTGCATCTCACCCTCAAACTTTACCTCCATACCTTTCAACTGATTGATGATACCCTGAAACTCATTCAGGTACTCCGTTACATTACGACCATCTCTAAACTACAACTTTACTAACTTCAGCATCATGGAAGTTTTGTTCATCGTAGTCTTCCTCTGTTATATTACCTCGAGCTTTTCTTATAGGGCAAAAGCATCGAAGTCGTTGACCAGGTATTAGAAGACACTCTAGTTGATGTATTTTCTAATCACACCAATAGCTTTGTGCTACAACAACGTCCAAGTTTTCTCCTCTTTATCAGCGGATTTTGTCTTGGTTACGATTAGCTCGTACAAATTCTTATAACAAAGGATATCCTCTATTCTGCGATTTCACATCGAATAGTTCGATGATGTTAGTTGGATCATGCCACCAATGCTTGCTCGGTCTTTATTTTAATTAGCACAGTAGACGACCGCCTCCAGTTAAATTAACAAGAGCTGTGATACTAACCTGTTGGGAAAAGTCGGTATAAGATGCAATAGAAATTGCCCAGTACTTTTTCCTCACCGTTCAATTAAAATGGGATAATTAAATAGCTTAAAAATAAGTAGAGTCAACACCAAGATTTTATCGTGGAAAATCCTCAAAAATATAAAATGGATAAAAACCATGGGACCGTTACGGTATCAACATATCCACTCTTGAAAGATTACAAAGATCATCTCTCGACTGTGCTCGGGGATTACAATCATAGGAGTACTCATAGTAATTTTTCTTCTCTGCTAGGATATGATGCGTGCTGTCGTAGGCACGTCAAATTAGAATTTATATGCACTCACTTTCACTCTAAGAATATAAAATTAATGCAGTACTGGAAGTAAGGGTCGAACCCACAGGGACGATCGCAATATTATTTATTTTTTTTCTTCTTTAATCACTATAAAGAACTATTATAAATATGAAAATTAAGGTTTGGGGGAGGCTTGTTGTAAGAAATGACTTAAAACTAATCTAACTAGATCTAACAGAAGCTAAGAAAAAGTTGAGATATAAAGGAGTTTTCTTAAGTTGGGAGAAATATAGGGATGATGGTTGAATTCTTTTTGAGTCACCTAGATCAATCATGAATGTTTCTGAATTTTAGATGTAATTATTAATATGAAATGGCTATAATGAGTTTTGCCTTAACTCACTACGTTCTTTATCTTTTAACCTCCAATTAGCTCAGATAGTCAAACTAACTCAATAGATTAAAATCATTTCAATTAGCTCAAACATGATTTAATCATAAGAGTTGAATCATAACACGACACTACCATTTATAACAATCATAACAATTAGCTTAAACTAATCATGTCACGTGAAACCGTTGATTGTATATGACAATTAGGTTAAATCATATTATATCAATCTACCACAAACTAAAACCACTTAGCGCGATTTATAGCTTCAAACTATGTATATTGCTTGATCAATCTAATAAACACATGTTGTATAATATTTCTAACAGGTTTCATGCAACATTTTCATCATTAAAAATCTCTGGTTTCTTTTATAAATGCATCATCTCATGATCTAAAGTCATCAAAGGTTCATCAACATATCCCTACTAATGAACTACTCACGCATATGCATCAAATAAAGCATGGAATGAAACATAATATAAAAACAAATATTTTGCAGCGATGGAATAATTGAGAACAAAGGTTTTATAGCACACGACACGTCTCAAACAGTTGTCCTAAGCTATACAATGAGTTGCGGATCAAATCTCCTTGAAAAGCTATAATGAAAACCTTCCAAAGCTTTCCCTCTTTGTGTCTCTACCTCCTCTGATCGTCTTCGTCGTTTCTGAGCTCTGTACGATGTATAGAAGAATCCTAGGGCCTATATTTATAGGCATAAGTTGAAATCAAATCGATCCCACGGTTGAAAATGTAATGTCCTACTTCAGGGAGACCGTCGCGGCCGTGACACATCATGTCACGCCCGCGACGCATTAAAAACATGGGATTTTGCTGAATTGATCCATCACGCCCGTAACCTGGGCCGTCGCGCCCGCGACACAGATGTAGTGGCCGCGACACTGTATGTTGTTCACCTAAAACTAATACGAAAAATATTAAATGACGTTTAAAAATTCTAAAAACTTATACAACACTTCTAAACATGCTAAGCTAACGTATCGATGTGAAACTTCGCTGCATAAACTCCCGAAAACATGTGAAATAACAATAAACTTGTGAATTCCAGCCTTTGAGCTCATGACTTGTCTATCTTCTTCATCTTTCTTCATTTTTGTTCCAAATTTCACGTCAATCTGTCAAAAAACATAAAAACACAGCAGTACCAACATTCCAAGATAAAAAGACGCTAAAAATATAAAATAGACTATACAAGAGGAATAAAACAAATATTTAAAATAAAAAAATAATATATGTTTATGCACATATCAGGATAAAATATATGCCCATAGATGAAATCACACAATACTCGAAACTGAGTATTTTCTCACTTTCGGTGCGTTCCGGTGTGTTTCTGTAATGATTTATAATCCCTTTTGATGCTTGTGGACATAATCTAGAAACATGGGTACCACGTTTTTCTCCGTCCAAGAAAAATCAAAGCTTTCGACCACCAACTGTGTGCAAAAGAAGCTGATCTTGGAATTCAACTTTCCCATTGTACTTGATAACTATTTCTTTGTTCCTGCCATTAGGAAGAGCAAGTGGTACCACAAGTTGCCACAAATACTTAATATTTTTATTCGTTTGGTTCTTTTTATTAGTATTATAGTTAGTGTGGATCCCACGAGAGGGAACTCATTCACATTAACAGGGTTTGTAAATATGAGGGGAGAACAGTAGAATTGTGAAGCATCTTCAGGAAAATCTATTATATATGAAAACAAGTTTTATGTGGCATGGTATACATAGATGTCACAAGTAGGATCTAACCGCAAAGATTTTTAGTTGATTTTTTTTGTTGAAATTTGAATGACTTTTTTTAAGAAAAAAATGAAAAACAAAAGTCTAATAATTACATAACTTAAAATTTACATCGTTGAATGTTACATGTTACATCTAACGTTGTGTGTGATGTGTCACATATTCGGCAAAAAAATATTTATGATAATCGCATATAAGGTTATATATGTCTAGATCATTGGATTTAGAGATCAATGGTTGAGATTATAACTCGACTTCTCTAATCTCTCTTTTCATTTAATATAAAATTGAGATTTTAATCTCAACTATTGATTCGAAAATCCAATTGTCTAATAACACATAACTTTGTATGTGTTAGCCACAAACTCACCAAATCCTATTATTTTATAATTAAAATAATAATCCGTACGCTACACGGGATAAGACATTATAATTAAAATAGATAACCATAAACTAACTTGATTGAGTTTAAAATTGAAATATTATAAATTAATTTATGGTTTTTGGAAAGCAAAACAACCCGATTAAAACCATATAATACTTTGGTTTAAAAACTTGAATTTTTTTCCCCTAAAAATATTAACATTTTTGATAAATTAAGTATGACATTTTACTAATAAAAATCTATTTAAGACTTTGAGTGAGATATTATTATTTATTGAATTGCTTATCTATTAATAATAAAATCTATTTTTAGGTCGTCCACTTGGACACAATTACCTGAGCTGAACCTTAGTTTTGGGGTAAGAGATTCTTGGAGAAGCTTGCAAGTAGGGTGCATAATCCTATTTGTACGGATCACCTTATTGCATCCAAGGAGAGGATATCTTATCCAAGAATCCTTGTCGATGTTAATATGAAGACTTCATTAAATGAAGAGTTTGTGTTTGAGGGGCCAGATAGTAAAAGGCATGAATAAAAGGTTTATTATGAATGGATACCTATCTTATGTAGCAGATTAAGACCTGGGATCATCAGGATAAGGATTGCACTGTGAAACCTCGCCAGGTGTGGAAGCCAAAGCCTCCTTTGTTCCTGAAGTGGTGAAGCCTCCTCATGTTGTCAACTCTGATTCTGAGGAAGGGTGGTTTGTGATGAAGAGAGGGAATGCTAATAGTCCAAAGGAAATTAATCCTAATCCTCAGTTTGAAAGCATCATGATGATGTCAAATCGGTTTCAGTCCCTGGAGCGAATACAGTTAGAGAACTCCATTAAGGATAAGCTTGGGATGCTAATGCTTCCCCTTATGGAGAACTGATCTATTCCTGAAATATAAGGGGAGTGAATAAGTGTGAGAAGCATTGTTCCCTTGGACATTTTATTTCTACGAATAAAATAAGCTTAATGGCATTGCTTGAGACTCATGTCAAGACTAAGTATTTTAGTAGAGTTAGCAAGGCATGTTTTTGTGGGTGCAAGTGCATCAATAATTATTATTTTGTCGTAAATGACAAAATTTGGCTGGCCTGGGATCTGAATATCTGGGATGTTCACTTTATAGAGGCTTCTGATAAGTAAATTACGTGCAAGGCTCACTCCTTGTCTGGTAACTGTGATGCTCTTCTTACAGTTATCTATGGCTCGAATAATGTTGTATCCAGGTTAAGGTTGTGGGATGACCTTATTAGGATTAGCTCTAAAACACAGGGCCCTTGGCTGTTTGTGGGGACTTCAATTCCTCTATCCGATATGAAGAAAAGATTGGATATGATGACAATAGTATTGAACCTTGTATGGAATTGCTTATCTCTATGTGGTCTCACTGATCTTGTTGGGTATGGTTGTATTCACACTTGGTTTAATAATCAAGGGAATGATGCCTAGATGTGTGCGGAGCTTGATCATGCTCTTAGTGATTCTGTATGGTTGAACAAGTATGAGAATGCTGCTGCTCTTTTTTTGGACCCTCTTGTTCTTATCATAGTCCTGTCATTGTTTCTATTAAGAAGAATGCCAGATATGCTTCCATATTCAGATTTTTGCATTCTTGGGTGAAGCATCCCTCATTTATGAATGTTATCTCTGAAGTATGGAGTGAAGAGATACATGGGTGTCCTTTATTTAGAGTGATGCAGAAGGTTAAAAAACTTAACAAGCCCCTAAGAGATTTGCATAAAGCTTATTTCTCTGACATTTCTCTTAGAATCAAAGAGCAGGAGGCAGTATTTACTTTGCAGTAGGAAAAACTTCGTTCAACTTATATTACTGCTCTGTTACTTGTTGTTAAACAAGCATCCCAGATATTGTACTCTTTCTATGATATTGAGGAGGATATGTTGAAACAAAGAGCCAGGGAGGACTGGCTCTTCCTTATGAACCGTAATTCTAAATACTTTCATAGTGTCATAAAAGTGAGAAGGCGAAGAACTCAAGTCTCTTGTCTTATAAAAGAGGAGGGGACTTGCCTTGATAATCCTGTTGATATTATGTCAGAAATGCAGAGCTGTATGCAATCTCTTTAAGGATCTCCTGATTCATCATCTTGTCAGTTGGATCCTTTTATATGCTCCATGGGTCCCGTTCTTTCATAAGATCATAAGGCTTTCCTTGTTCATGAGTTCACCCTTGAAGATGTGAAACATACTCTTTGGGAGACTGATGATTCGAAGGCTCTTGAAATTGATGGCTTTAATGCTTTCTAATGCAAGAAGTGTTGCATGGTGGTTGGACCTGAAGTCATTGTTAGTGTCCTTGATTTCTATACACACTATACATCATTAAAAGAAATCAATATTACTGTTCTATGCATGTTGGTCAAGCATCCTCTGGCTTTGAAGCCTTGTGACTTTTGTCCTATTTCTTGTTGTGACACTATATATAAAATCATCTGGAAGATGATTTGTAAAAGGCTGGAGCTATGCTTGGTCATCTTGTTGGGCATAATAAGAATGTTTTTGTGAAAGAGAGATCTATTATTGATAACATCAATCTGTGTCAGTCTTTGTTGGCCGGGAATGGGAGAAAGAATATATCTCCTAGATGCATGGCAAAGATCGAGATAAGGAATGCTTATGACTCTCTTAAATGGGTGTTTCTATTGCAATGGCTTTTTATGCTGGGTTTCCCCCCTTCTTTTGTCAAATGGATTCGATTGTGCGTATCCGAAGTCACCAATTCTATTAATCTTAATGGCAAGCTTGGAGATTTTTTTCATGGTAAGAGAGGATTGAGGCTGGGAGATCAAAATTTTCCCCTTTTATTTGCGATTGCCATGAAATACCTATCCAGAAAGCTACTTTCTTGTGCTGATTCTTCTTCATATCAGTTTTCATCCTAAGTGTTCCCGAGTTAAGTTGATGAGCCTGTCGTTTGCTGATGATTTGATGCTGCTATCTAAAGCTAGTATTGAATCCATGTCTATTATCAAAGACACTATAGATTCCTTTGCTAATCTGTCTGGACTATATGTAATGCTAACAAAAGTCAGTTGTTTATTGGTGGGGTATCTCAGGACATGGAATAACGACTTGTTCAATTTATGGGAATGGAAAAGGGGTGCTTTCTTATTCGATACCTTGGGGTTCCACTATCATCCAAGAAACTACAAGTTAGTCAATATCTTCCACTTATTGACAAGTTCACGAATAGAATACCTTGCTGGACCTCTCGTTTCCTTTCCTATGCAAAAAGAGATGTACTTGTTGTTGAGAGGATTTTCTAGGCTTGACACATAACATCCAAGGTATCTAATTTGGAATACCAAGATCGTTGTCTTCAGGCTAGTATATATAGAAGACTAGGCTTACAGTAATAGGATATTTTTAAACAATTAAAATATACCATATCTATTGAACACAAATCTTATCTTTATGGCGTATATTGGGAAACTTATTATTAAGGATATATCATAATATTCCTCAACAATCTCCTCCTAAGTTTTCCAATATAGCTCTAACAGATAGATCCAGCATACATGTTTACACCAATAAAAGGAATCATGCACCTTTAATAGGAAAACTTGAAAATCCAACTAGACCAAAGGTAGATAGAAACTCCAATACAGCCAGAGAGTTTTAGACGAAACTAAACTCATCCAAAATAAAGAATGTCTCAAAACATGAGTAAACTATCTATTGCACGAAATAAAATATGATAGTTCCTCCATTCAAACTGGCTCTACTCATTGAGTAGGTCATCATCGTCAAGGTCTAGGTTGAGTCTTTCAGCTCCTCCATTCTCGCCATCATCTGTAATTTGAAATATGTGAATTTCATTAATAATGAATTCAACCACTAAATTACAGATAAAGTGTCTAATTCTAACAATACGAACTTAACATAATATAAAATAAAGTATCTAGTTCTGACAATAAGAACTTAGTACTCAAACCCATAAATTATCTAGCTGAAACAACGAGAGCTTAGTATAATTACGCATGGTAAGAAAAATCCATAAAATTACATTATTATCAAGTTTCTTATTAAAGAACTTGAGCTATTGGTTTCTTGTATCAAGAACCAATCCGTGTTTCATTTGAAATGATAGAATGCCAATGCACAATACCCATTTGTGACATATCCTCAAATTTCGAATGACATTCACATTGTAAAGTGCATACAATCAAGTTTAGAATGGTAATAAGACATCATACCATCGGAGAAACATATCAATCAATTCTCATATCCATTTGGAATAACTCAATGGTC
>JAOVYX010001123.1:0-12932 GCA_035668315.1 Drosera spatulata | reverse complement strand
ATATTTTGATACTTGGGTTGTTGTTTGACGTATTTGATTCGATGTGTAAGCCTTTTTCATGATTTTGGTTTAAGGGTAATGCCAAGTATCAATGTATATGGTTAAACGCATGTGGAAGGTTTTGATACTCTATGAAGCACGTTATATTTTTTGCCTACAAACCCGAAAACCGTGACCGGTTCCTTAAAACCGTCAACGGTTTTGGACAAAAAAAAAATGAGAGCAGAGCTTTTCATTTTCACAAAAAACGTTGACGTTTTCTGAAAAATGTCAACGATTTTTGAAATCGTCATCGGTTTTATGAAAAACGTCAACGGTTTGTCCAAAACTTTGAGTACATTGACACTGAACAAAAAAAACCAAATTAACACATGAAAAATATCAACGATTTTTGCTATATCTTTCATTTTTTTTATACTTTTTTCGGGTTGGGCTAAAGCCCGTCCGCCGGCCTGTCCGTCCGTCGGGTCGGATCATGGCCGGATCGGACCGGGCCGGACAATATGTGTCCTAAATCAATGTTCGATTCGACCCGTGTCCTTGGATCAGACTTCGAAAAATCCGTCCGAAAACTACTGGATCAGGTCAAACCCGGACAAAAGTCGGACGGGCCGAGCCTAGTTTTGAGAACACTACAAATTTCGTTTATCACAATAATCCCAAAAAAAAAAATGGGGAATCTGTCATCACTTTCATTTTCCCCAATTCGTCACTGATTGCTCCGTTCTTCTAAAAAAATCTGAAAGTCACCGTCATTCCAGTGAAAATCGACACATGCCCACAACCACAAACCTCATCAAATGGCCCCCATTTCAGATTTTTTGGTAACCCACAAGGGTTTTGTCATGGTGGGTCACGCTTTGATTGCCACATAGTCAAATTGAAATCCCCTTCATTGGTGCTCAGTCTTCCACCTCAATGGTGTATTCAATCCATTGATTCATTCTTTCCCACTGAAATTTCCCTTCTTTTTGGTCTACATTCGTTTTCTTGCCTCTTGATTTTGCTTAAAAATCGAAGCTTTAGTGGGTTCTGTTCGTGCTTGAAGTGGCATCAATGGCTTCATCTTCTGCTTTATGTGCTATGATTACCAATTCAGCATCTGGGTTTTCAAGAACTCACAAAAGGGTGCCGTTTTGGAAGTGCCCAGATGATGAATTGTTGGTAAATGAGAAGTTTAGATGCTGTGTTGGTGATTCAGTGAGGAAAGGGAGGAGGGTGGTGGATAGGGTTAGGGTTAGGGTAGGGGTTGGGGTTAGGGTTGAGGCGGCGGCGACCGAGGTGGTGGAGGCGGTGAGAAATGGGACTCTGGGGAATGAGAGGAGGAAGTTGAGGATACTTGTGGCTGGAGGTGGGATTGGTGGATTGGTTTTCGCCTTGGCGGCGAAGAGGAAAGGGTTTGATGTGGTGGTGTTTGAGAAGGATGTGAGTGCGATCAGAGGTGAAGGACAGTATAGGGGTCCGATTCAGATTCAGAGTAATGCGCTTGCGGCGTTGGAGGCTATTGATATGGATGTTGCCGAGGAGGTTATGAGAGCTGGGTGTATTACTGGTGATAGGATCAATGGATTGGTTGATGGGATCTCTGGATCTTGGTGAGCTTTTCCTATCTTTGTGTTTTCTATGATAGAATTGATGTAAGAAATGTTGGTTGATCGAGTCTATCGTTCGTGTTTCATGCTTACAATTGCGTTGTGGGAGGAATAATTGCACATGATAAAAGGAAATGACGACGTTACATACATGTACCTGATCCTAAATAGCCTTGTAATTGATGGATGAGCGATCAGAAAATTGGGATGCATTTAGCTAGCAGAGAACATCTCATATGGATGTGGACGTTCTTCTCCCATGCTGGATTGGAAGCATTGCATAACATTGGTCTTTATCACAGAAATTTTTTTCTTGTTTGTCACATTTTTTTGTTCTTGTCGGTTTCCTGTTTGAAGATGATGTTTTGTTTCCTTTTCTCATTCAGATAGATGGATATGTGTTTTTTCAGGTACATCAAATTTGATACATTCACTCCTGCAGTGGAGCGAGGGCTTCCAGTTACGAGGGTCATTAGTCGAATGACATTGCAGCAGATTCTTGCTCGTGCTGTTGGAGATGAAATCATTATGAATGAGAGCAGTGTTACCGATTTCAAGGATGATGGGAACAAGGTACGATAATAAGTTTATACAGCGCTTAGTGTGCTTCCTGTAAGGTTAAGCTGTGTTGCGAATGTCTCTTAGCGCCTCATCCTCCATGATGAATCGACGTAGATGGTTCCTTGATTCTGCCCTTTCTTCTTTTCTGTTACTATTGTAGGACCATGTTGATTATTGATTGATTCTCCAAAGCAGGTAACCGTGATGCTGGAGAATGGAAAGAGTTATGAGGGCGATCTTCTTGTTGGAGCAGATGGAATATGGTCCAAGGTAAATGCCCAATATTCTTGTTACATTAGGAAGATCATTTATCCTACCCGTGATGAATACTTGAAAGTGAAGACAATAATTAATCATTTCTTCCCCATCTATCAGGTGAGGAAAAACTTGTTTGGGACCCAGGAAGCTGTGTACTCCGACTACACTTGCTATACTGGAATAGCAGATTTCGTGCCAGCTGATATTCATTGTGTTGGGTATGTTTACCGTTTTTCTAATGCATTATCTGAAACTTCACCTTGAGCTGACTGTTTGGCGCAAGGTTTGGACTTGTACTCGATGGGATTTTGTTTCTAGATGAACGCTTATGCTGACATCTTAACTGTCCTACATAGGTACCGTGTGTTCCTGGGGCACAAGCAATACTTTGTCTCTTCGGATGTTGGCGGGGGAAAGATGCAATGGTATGCATTTCACAAGGAACCTCCGGGCGGTGTTGATGGTCCTAGTGGTGGATACTCTTCTTAAACTGTCGTTTTTAATTGTCATGTCCTCTTGAATTCCATGGTTTTAGTGTTCTTTCCGGCATGTTGTGGCAGGCAAGAAACACAGGTTACTTCAGATATTTGGCCATTGGTGCGATAACGTGGTAGACCTAATAATGGCTACTGATGAAGAGGCCATTCTCCGACGTGATATATACGATAGAAGACCAAAGTTGGATTGGGGAAGGGGTCGTGTAACACTATTGGGCGATTCTATTCATGCTATGCAGCCAAATATGGGGCAAGGAGGATGTATGGCCATTGAGGTAACCAACTGACCATCAATTACGATGTTATTTAGGTTGACAACTGAATGAAAATTCTTTTCACTTTGCTATCCGCCTATTTGCAGGACGCATACCAACTTGCCTTTGAGCTGGATAAGGCCTGGATAAAAAGCGTGGAATCCAGAACCTCTGTTGATGTAGTCTCCTCTCTCAAGAGGTAGATTATCCTCCGCTACCATTTGTCGTAACAACTGTTGCTAACAGTATTATAAGATGGAAAGTGGGGAAGTCGTTAATGACTCTGTCATTTTCTATCCCAGGTATGAGAGTGAG
The DNA here is from genome assembly GCA_035668315.1 of Drosera spatulata. NCBI lineage: Eukaryota > Viridiplantae > Streptophyta > Magnoliopsida > Caryophyllales > Droseraceae > Drosera > Drosera spatulata. The sequence goes on along the minus strand of JAOVYX010001123.1, from coordinate 9,455 downwards.
AGAAGACTGCGAGTTGCTGCCATCCATGGAATGGCGAGGTTTGCAGCAATCATGGCATCAACTTATAAGGCATATTTAGGCGATGGCCTTGGTCCACTATCGGTACGAAATTCCGTTATTTAGCAGAAAAACATCTATTTCTTGTGTGTTCTCTCCAGGATAATGAGTTGCCTTTTCTCTATAGTTCTTGACGAAGTTCAGGATTCCACATCCTGGGAGAGTAGGTGGTAGACTTTTTATTGACCGCGCAATGCCTTTGATGCTCAGCTGGGTGTTAGGGGGTAACAGGTAAGGTTTTGATCTAGTCTTCTAGTAGTACCTTATTTTTGTACGTTCGTAAGCTGTCTAACTTCCATGTTTCTAAATCATCTTGGACTACTTGATGAATTGCTGACTGTGAAATCAAATTGCAGTTCAAAACTTGAAGGAAGACCAGTATGTTGTCGCCTTTCTGACAAAGTATGGTTCTTTATTGGTTTATATCACTCTTCAGCTGAAAGCAGGGAACTTATATTGTTTTGGTTTCTGTTCTTAACTTGTCCAAATCTTCGAATTTATTCAGGCGAATAACCAACTTCAGAGATGGTTCGAGGACGATGATGCCTTGGAACGTGCTCTTGACGGGGAGTATGTGTCGCACTTTTCTTTTTTTATTGATCCTGTTCTGCTGGAAATCATATTTATGGCTTACTCTTGTTCGTTTGAAAAACAGATGGTTTCTTCTTCCACATGGAGATAATGCTGGTTCTCTTCCGACCATTCGTCTGAGTAGAGATGAAAATGAGCCTTGTATTATTGGGTAATCTTGATAGTTGACTATTCGACTATTCATCAAATTTACTCGTCTCTCATATGATGAAACAGTTCTCCATGCTGTATAGTTTTGTTATGACCAAATACACCTTTCTGATTTGTGGTCGAAGCCAAACAGTGCCTCTTCTCTTTCAGCGCTCAACTGATTCAAGCTTCAATATTTTCCTATTCCAGGAGGGTTCAGCATGAGGATTCCCCAGGAACATCTATAGCTTTGTCTTCGCCGCAGGTAATTTTATTCTGCCTCTTGCATTATTTGCCTTCTACTTGATAATCATATGGTTTTGTGAACTTCATCTACTTCCACAGGTGTCCGAGCGACATGCTTGTATAACGTACAGAGAAAATGTATTCTTCATAACTGATTTACGAAGCGAGCATGGCATCTGGATATCTGAGTAAGTATCAACCAGCTTTCGCTGAGTAGTTGTTATAACAAGATCATATCAACAGCTCTCATGGAATGCTTGTCAGTTTTGATCTATCGTATTCCTGATTGTATTCTGTTATCATGTTCAGCATCGAGGGAAAGCGGTATAGAGTACCTCCAAACTTTCCAACAAGGTTCCATCCATCAGATGTTATCAAATTTGGTGTAGATAAGAAGGTAAAAGCAATCTGGGATTTTGTTATTTATGCTGTCGTCCTTCAACTGAGTTGCTGCACTAACATGCGCATCTGGGATGCTATTTTCAGGCAATGTTCCGGGTTAAAGTTATGAAGACACCAACAAATGTCACGCATGATACAAAAGATCAACAAGTCTTGATCCCAGCATAAGAATCTGTTTCGCTCCTTGTTTATTGTAGTCGGAGCAGAAGGAGATTGTACAGTTGCGCAGGTTGCACTGAATATGTGATATAATCATGAAAGTAAATCACTGCATGTATTATTTCTGTAACATGCCCGGAAAAATTTTGGGAAACATTGAATGTATAAGATATACAAATGGTAACAATTTTTTTTCGGTCTTGGATGTATGCCGTTTTAGATACTTCTCCGAGATTTGAGGCAAATTCTGAATGTTTAGACAACCCCACCTCGAGATAAGACCCAAAATCAGGATAAAAAAGCAAATCTAGGCAGCGGCTTTGCATTGGGCAATTACAGTAATTGTGACGGTACAAAATTTAGTGTGTTATACAAGGACTCTGAACACTGGGGAGGGTACTTTACTCATTAAATTTAGGCATACATTTCAAAGTTCTCTGACAGATTCAATGTTCCACAAACCCGACGACCATCACACAAGAAACTGTTTTATCTGATACAAGGAACGACATCGAGTGGTTCACCAGAGAGTTGTCGTCTAAACAAAAATCTTTCTTAGTACCTTGAACGACTCCTCCGCCTGCAAAGATCATAGCAGGATGTTAAACACATAAATTCTAAAGCATGAAAGACTAAGTTATGTAGGAGTGGAAATTTAAAGTAGCAGTCATTGTAATGCTGTAAAGCTCTTTCAGAATTACTCTGGAAGGTGAAAGGGATATGTATAACCTTGGAGATCGGGAATGAGACCAAGAAGGAGACCGTGATTGGGAGTGAGATGGAGATCTCGAATGAGATCCAGACTCTGAGTGGTGTCGACGAGAACTCTGCCCTCTACTTGGACTTCTGCTGTGTCTGCGTCTCCTGCAACAATAAAATATGAGCAACGGTGAGGCTGATATTTCTGATGACTAAAGTAGGCACAGGGTGCTCTGGATAGCAATGGCCATCATGTAGATAATAGTAAGAGCAGCCATGAACTTATCCACTCCGGGAGCACATCCTTAATTCTTGGTGGTTTAGTACACGCTCCATAACGTTTTGTACAAGAAGACAGACATCTCATGCTAGCATGCAAAACCCAGTTGCATCCTGTCTTCATAGAAGCCCAGATAAACCAAAGCTAGTACTGTAATGTACCACAATTCGCATGTATCAAATCGGTTTCAGACTTCCAGTCATAGACATGCAAAAGCTCATAGAAAAGGATGCATATATCGTGCGAGGATGCAATATAGAAGTCCAACAAAAAAGTTGAATTTTAACGAGACTTGGGAACTTTGACCAGAATTACAAAAAGTCAGGTGGCATTGGTGTCTTAAGTTAACAATTCATATACTCAGTAAGGCAGCAGAAACTACCTTGGTGGTGAGCGACTGAAACTCCTGCTGCGGCTCCTGTGTCTATAACGGCTTGCTCGGCTGCTTTCAGCAAGCTTTTCAAGCCTTTGCCGCTCTTGCTCCCGTTTCTTGGCCATTTCCACAGCGGTGTCCTTTTTAACTGCTCAACAATTGTTAAGACACGAGCAAACAAAGAATGCAAACCTTTGACAGAAAGATGGAACTCCTCATACATGGTAGTTTAATAATAAAGATTAGCAATCCAAAACACATACTCTGTTTGTTCAATTGTTTGCTCATAATTCTTTTGAGCCTTTCCTGAGGAGTTTCTTTCTTTTCACCCTGCTGCTGTTTCGCTAGACCAGCTGGTGTCGTCTTGTTCAATTTCGCTAAGCCAGCGGATGTACTGCAAATGCAAGATAGCAAGGACTGATAAAAACAACAAATCCAATTCGACAGAAGTTCTCATTGCAGTGAGGAGTGCAGAATGAAGTCAACCTCAGCAACACCATGCATGAAAGAGGATCCCTTCAAGATTGCAGCGTATGATATCAAATGGAGATTACCTGGCAGGTGGTTTTACCACTTTTACATTCTTATCTTTTTCCAGGGATACACCAGATGCCGGATCCACATGAAGAGCCTCAAGAATGAGATCTGATGACGGCCTGCAGAAAAGTAGAAGAATGACCACTGCAACTTTGTATGCAACTCCAAAGAAGCAATTCAAAACCATTTCATGGAAACATTCTGAACAAATCTAGTCTCTCGCTTCAGGCCAGCTGGTACGCTACATGCGATTTATTATAAACCAGATAATGTGCCCCAGAAACAAAAGGAAGGAAGCTGCAGCAGAGAAAATTTTCTCGAATTTGTATCTTTGCAAGAGTTAAGGGTCCAGTGCTCCGACCGGCTTGAGACATCCGCCACATGAGACACATAAGGAGAGGATGGTGGAGAAAGTGTTTCCAGCTTCGAATGATCTCTGTCAGGGGAGCCCCCAAATTCAGTAATAAATTCAATTTTAGGTGCCTTCGACTTGCTCCTATGGCCATCATCAGAATGTCCTCGAGAATGACGCCTACAATATGATGGGGAGTGTGACCGGGATCTTGATCTGAAAAGGGGAAAAAAGAAAACTATACTCATCATAGAATATAAGTAATTTAAAAAAACCAAGAGATGCAATGTGAAAGCCCATGACGAAGCATCCAGTCTATGCAGCATACCGTCTAGATCGAGGATAAGCTTCATATGTTGGACTTCTTCGGGATTCTCTGCACATCAACATAGAAAATATGATGAGCACAAAATCCCCACACAATGGCCACAAAAAGGAAACATTATAAAACTGCATTACCTGTAAGGATCATGATGAAGAATTCTTGTTCCGGTAAACCGGGAAGCATCTCTCTCCCTCTCCCTTTCCATCTGAGAAGCCTTTCTCCTTTCCTTGCGGCTCAATTTCCTCTAAATACATAGATCAAATTTCAGAAAAAACTGATGAAACCAAATTCACAAAAGGAAAACCCAAAATCTCATGAGAACATATGAAGCACATACAATCGATGGATCACCCTTAATCAGTTCCTTCTGCCTTCGCTCCTCTTCTTTTGCCTTTTTGTCCATATAGACAAGCCACCCATATCTCTTCACCCCAAACTCTTTAGCAATAACTTCCATATTTTCATCATTGCTGTCATCGCTATTGAATTCCTCTTCATCACCTTCCTCATCATCTTCTTCATCTTCTTCATCACTGATGGCTTCGTCTTTTGAGTCACCATCGTATGAGAACCCAACCTGTGAATAGGAACCCTTGCTTGCAGGAGGCTGCAGTTGATTTGACCTTTTCAAAGTGTGATGTAGCATGTTAGTAAACGAGAGAAAAAGAAGAAACACATAGAAAAAATGCGGCACGAGGCTAGCAAAGCATAAAAAGAAACATTACAAAAACACTGAACATATCGTTGAGTTAAGGCTTTTATTGAAGTTCAGTTATCTCAATCTAAATTTCAAATAGACACCTGCAATTCTTGCACGATGAAAAACAGATCTTACACTTGTCCTCATAGATCAGGCAAGATGCTTTCTGGAGGAACATGTTGGACTCTTTTTCACTAGACTATGGATAAGCAGCAGACCTGTTCAAAAATGGCAAAGAAGCCTTCTCTTCCATGACTTGATTTACATGATGCAGGCCGTCTTCGTCAGAAACTGAAGATAGAAAACACTTAGATAGTAAAAGCTATAGCACGTAAAACCATGCCATGTGGTCTGATAAAAACTTGATGCATTGCCTTTCATACACACTGATGAGCTTGGTGTACAATAAGAGCTAATCGTCGATATTACTGAAAAAATGCATCTGTTTAATAGGTTAAGCGAATCGAATCTAAAAAAGTACCGACATCCTCTACGCCGATGCTTAATTAAATCCCGGTAACGCTCAAAATTAACAAACTCTTCCAATTCTTCTTCCTCCTCTGTCTTCTCCTGCGCCCTAAAGCGGCGAGAACTGGGGTCTCGTATAAAATCAAGAAGAGCACGGCCATCAAAACTGTTACAGAGAATAAGCATAACAAGTTCAGAGGAGGACTTTAACGCCCTGGGTGAGAGTGGAGAACAACAGAAACCAGAGAGAGAGAGAGAGAGAGAGAGAGAGAGAGAGAGAGAGAGAGAGAGAGATACCGATCAATTAATATATCCTGCTTTCCATTCCAAGGTATCCTACAACGAGAAAACGAAATGTCAAAGATCACTCGGAAAGCATAAATTGGATGGCAATTTGCAGTTACAATGAGCAGCTAGTGTCAATCAAGATATGTCCAGAGAAACAACAACCATAACATCACCCATCAAGCACACAAGTCACCAATGAAGCAGGATAAGAATTTTCTAAATGAAATACTACCGTGAACATTGGACGTAAAGCATCATCCAATGCTCTGGAACTTAGCGATGCAACCAAACCCCGCCACAATATCTATGAGTGCAGCTTTTGAGCTTGACAAGCAACATCTAAGAGTCAACATCACTCCACTACCGAGAACATTGGACATAAAACATCACATTGGCCAGTGGTCACTGCAGAATGCAGAAAAGACAGCTAAATGCACTCCAAAACACCATCTTCAATAACGATCTAATCAACTGAACACACGAGATCATACAACAGAAAAATCCCCAACTTCCACCATATCAATATTCAAAATCGCGGATTTCAACATCAAAATGAATGTGAATCCTGGTAACAATAATGAATCCCACTTCCTATAAAAAACGAATATGAAATGACACTCACAGGCCCTGCTGGTCCTCGGTGGCCTGATACAACCCGTCATCGCGATGAGTCTTGCACCGATTCCCGATCAACTGGATAGACTGCTGCGGATCGCCGCGTCGTTTTGCGAGATATACGGCTCGTCTCTGAGCTCGCTTCCTCGCCGCGTCCATCATGTCGTGCACCTTCCTCTCCGATCTCCTCGCTTCGTGCCACATCTTTGTCGAATTCGATGGATCGATGAAACCCTAACCCTAATTGAGGGGATTGGATTTGGGGGAGATGATGGCGAGGTGAGGAGAGAGATGATGGCGAGGTGAGGAGAGATGGGCTTGCAGTGGAATCTGGATGGAGGGTTTGGTGGGCCGGGGTTATGTAATTGGGCTTTGAGTTGATGGGTGTGCATTGGACTGATGTTTGTTTCTACAAAAAAAAGGTCATGTAACGGATGAAGGATTTATTGTTAGTAACACACATAAAGTTGTTAGAAAAATCCAATATACTAAAATTTAAAGATAATAAAACAAAAATATATTGAACAAACACACAAGCTTATGCCATAATATATCAAACTCCTAAGCCCGTTTCTTATTACTCCTTCCGTTCCAAAAAAATTACACTATTTTGATCGGACATAAGGATGTTAATCGGTTCACTCTTGATTAATCGATTCAATTTTTAACCGGTTCAGTTCGAAATTATGAAAATCAAAATCGAACCAATTACTTAATCGATTTTCATTCGATTTATCGTTTTTTAATCGGTTTTGGATTTAATGATTTTGATCGGTTTTGTTAGACAATTTTGTAGCATTTTGGTCGAACGTTTACAAGTGGTTTGCATTATTAGATTGTATACTTCCTTGTATATAACTTTCAAAACATATGAGACAATTCTTATATAATGAAAACAACAAAAATCATATATCAAGTGTAAATTGCACATCATATGTATGTTTGAGAGATTAAGAGAAATAAAAGAACAAGTTAAAACTCCATACCCAAAAAAAAGAACAAGTTAAAACTTATCTAATTTGTTCATTTTATTGATTAAATCATTAAATCTACCTATGATTTCAGGGATTCGTTTAAAAGGTTAGAAAATTAGTCCTTAACGATTCTTTTATTAGGTTTTAAACAATTCGATTAATCGGTTTTTCGGTTCGAACAGTCGATTAATTGGTTTTAAATCGATCGAAATCAATTAATTAATCGGTTTTATTTTTTAAATCGAAACCGAACCGTTTAATATTCGATTCCGTCGGTTTCAGTTTATCTATTTCGGTTGCGGGTTGATAATCGATTTCGGTTTGGTTTTGACACCCTTAACCAGACACATATGTCAATAGAAGGTTTGATCGGTAATGCGGGACAATCAAACGTGGTTTTCTAAATAAATATCGTGAAACATTAATGATTGTAAACGTTACATACTATAATCGTGGGCCAATTGAAAATTTAAATTGTGTCATTTAGATGAATAAGGAAGCTTGACAAATTATGTGTTGAATAATGCATAGAGAGAGAAACGTTGCAATAATTATGGGACGAAGATAGTATTATGCTCCCTCTGTTTCATGAAAATTACAACATTTCGTTTATTTTATGCTCCACAAAAATTAGAATGTTTTTTCGGTTGGTAAGGAATAACATCAAATCAGGTACAATACACCCACTAACAGCAAGTCAAACCATGAAATAAAAATAGGTATAGATATTGCTATACTTTGATGCCAAAAAGTGATTTTGACATCAATTATATAATTGTCGTTCAAACGCTTGATTGTTTTTTTAGAACAAAATGAGATCAATTCGAACTCAACTGTGTATTCATTGATAAATTAATCCAACTTAAACATAGATAATTGAAAAAATAAGCAAAATACTGACGTGATAATTATAATTACACTTATATCTGGTGCTAAATTTGAAACCAAGTTTAGCTAATTTCTGTTTTGATATCAATTTTATCTCATGATTGGAGCCTTGTTTTTAATAATTTGATATCAGAATATAGATATAGCATCACATATAACTCATGGTTGGACTTGTTCTAACTTCTCTCACAACTGTTACAGTAAATCGTACTTTTTATATTATTCAACACAAATTCAACACACACATAAAGTTTCGATCCGGGACAAAGCGTTGTAATGATCGTGGGACGGAGGGAATATTGGTTAACATACATATTTGTCCTTCAAGCCAAAGAATTATTTTCCACGTCCCATAATTTTTGCAAAGGCACACATTTTGTAGTTTAAGTCATGACGATCAAATATTATTTTTCATAAAATTATTGCTCCCTTCATCCCATAATTTTTACAATGGAATACATTTCGGAGTGTTCCGTTCTTATTCTTAACGATGATAAAAAAATCTAAATTGGCTTAAGATTAATATTCACCACTAAATCTATCATTAGTGTCTCACAACAATTTTATAAAAATTACTAAAGTTGATAAATTTGATAATCGGAGTGTGTTTAATTTAATATAATTTTGATTCCAAGTATGAAAATAAAGCAAGTGTTACATATATTTTGGGACGATCTAGAAAAAAATATTGTATTTAATATGAAATGGAAGAAGTAAATGATATTTGATCTACTAAATTATATCTCAAATTGTGTATCGTTCCAAAAATTTTGGGACGGAGGGAGTATGAAATATTAATAATAGATTAAGTTATAAATTTTAATCCTAAAATAAAAAAAATAAAAAAATTTCTAACATGATTAAGAATAAAAATGAAACTTTTTGAACTACGTGTCGTTGTAAAAATTATTGGACGGATGAAGTAGTTATGATCATTATCGGATTATAAAAACTTATTATTGTTTTTTTTTTAAATATGATGGTTATTATTTTATTTTTAATGAGTCTAATTTCGAATAAACTTGTGTAACGATAAAATGATGTTTTTTTTTTGTCCGTAAGTTGAGAAAATTTTGTCCAAATATTCTCTATATTTGCTTAGCAGATTTCCACTAATCATGTACTTTATAATGAATAGAACGAATACAAATCATGTCTTTCGACATAGAATTCTTCGAGTACTATATTCACTCACATATTTACTGATTGGTTGAACCCAATAAAAACACCAATGTATTCAATATTTTTCCTTTATTCTAAACATAAAGACACCAATCAATCAATAAAAGGAAAGCCAGGTCACATTGACCGCAACCCAACCAAGCACACTCATAAAACTCACCGCAACCCACACTCCCCCCGCCCCCCTCCC